>ML355551.1:702-58897 GCA_005239505.1 Nicotiana paniculata
TGATTGCTCGAGGACGAGCAAAGGTTTAAGTGTGGGGTCTTGATGCGAGACTAAATTGCATAGTTTAACATGTGATATACCTTACATTTTATGTGCGTTAATGATAAAAATACACTTTTATTTGCATAATAGAGTCTATTTCATGTGTAGGTGAATTGGAGATGGAAACCGAGCTAAATGGATGCAAATATGTCGAAAATACGCTTGAGAGGCGAAGAGGGAACACCCTGGCCTTATCCAGGCATTTGCCTCCTAAAGCCAGGTTGGCCCTGGCGTTAGGTGGGCGTTTGCCTCCTAAAGCCAGGCTGGCCCTAGCGTTAGGGGGGCGTTTGCTTCCTAAAGCCAGGCCTGCCCTGGCCTTAAGGGGGCGTTTGGCTCCAAACGCCTGGTTCCCTGGTTCCAGTCAATTTCGAGTTTTGACGAGTTTAAGTGTTTCCCGGGTGGAATAGAAGTCTCCTACACGTTTAGGGTTTGTCCTAAACTTATAAATAGACCCCAAAAACACAACTTAGAGGGAGATTCGATGAGGAGAGAAGGGATTCGAACGGCAATACATCAAATTGTACAGATTTTCTTCATTACTTTGTAGTTTAATTATGCAAGTTATTTTAGATTTGATTCTTATGAATTTGTTTAGCTAACTTCTTTAATCTAGGTTTTTGGTATAACCCGTTGGGGGATGAACTTATTTTGGTATTAATATAGTTCTGATTGGTTGATTATTCTCTAATTGTTCAACTACGTTCTTGTTGTAGTTAATTGAATGGCCATCAATTAGTTGTGCCTATTTATTATGTATCTACTTGAGAGAGAGTGCATATTTAGGTAGTTGTTTGAACAANCGTCTAGTAAATTATCATAATTACTTGAGAGAGATTTATGGTAGATAGAGTGTTCATGATTGATAGAAACAACTAATCAAGCTATATGAAGTATCCGAGAAGTAAATTCACCGACCAGGGGAACCATAACCTTAGATCTTTGTTACAATTGTTTACACCTTAGCGTAGTTAATCTTTAGTTTTAATCTTTAGTTTTAGTAATTTAAATAACATCAAGTGACAGTTGAGTATTGTAACAACTTGCTTGATACGTAAATTCCCTGTGGGATCGACTCTGGGCATAATACCTCGGATTATATTTGCAACGCCCGCTTAGTCTTTTATTAGACATAGTTGAGCGTGATCAATATACTATTTTTGCTTCAAATTTTTAATCTTGCTTTTCTAACTTTCTTCCTTTGTGTTATCGGTCAAGAAGTTGTATGACCATGCTTTCTCTAAGCTACATGATGAGCTGACCTGTCGTGTGGAGGAGCTCGGGAAACTTACATCGGAGCTAAACGAGTTGAAGGCTCTGCATGCCCAAAAAGAGGAGGAGTTGGTCGTTCTCCGAGCACGCTCAGAGAGAGGGTTCCAAGATAGGGTCGACTTCATCGAGTAGGTAACCCGGTACCCACGAACTTGCCTTTTAGTGCCATAATTGATGCTAATTAGCTTGCCTTCTGTATTTCCAGATTGGGCAAAAGGATGCCCTAGTGGGGAAGCTTCAGGGAGAGATCGTGGCCAAGGACGCCGAGATCCTCGAGATGACACGGCTGAATGATGCCTTGGCCTCGGAGAGGGACATACTTCGGGAAGAGCTATCCACGACTCAGGGCCTTCTTCGAGGTGCTTAGGAGGAGGCTGCTTCATTATCCGTAGCCAAGTCTGAGGCCGATGAAATCGTTTCTTCATACAAAAGGGATGCTGCCGCCGCAAATGATCGGGCCAGGGAGATATACGAAAAGGCCGAGCTAAAACTGGCTCGGGCTGTTGCTCATGCTCGCCTTCAATATAGAAGGCAAGCCTTCGAGGAAGCGAGTGCCAAAGGTGCTGATATCTCTGCCGAGATAGAAGAAGCCAGGGCCTTGGAGGAAGAATCAGCAATCTCAACTACTTCGGATGAGGGCTCTGGAAGCGACTAGGGCAGTAGTGAAGGTGAAGAGTAGGCTTACTATTTTCCCTTTTTCTTTTTTGTACATGGGGCCCTCAGGGGATCTTTGTAAAATACCCTTGTAAATAGTTTTTTTGGAATGAAAAAGATCTCTTCGTTTCATATCCTCAAACTTTTCCCTGCAATTTTTATGCAAAACTCGACCTTCGAGCTCTAAATTTAGCTCTCTGGAGCCCGTACTTGCAGCAACAGAGATCCTCGAGCTCGGACACCTTCTCAAGGCTAGGTTGGCATGGAAGTTTCGATCCCTCGAACGCTTTATGATAGCGTCATTCATGTGACATGACTGTGAAGTGACCGCGGTGGCCCCACCCTACACTTCCCCAAAAGCTATAACGACCTTGTCAGAATTAATTGGCCCTGAAAGTGTCACGCCCCAAAACCAAGTAGAGCGACCGGCGCTCAACCGAGTAAACCCGAATGAGAAAGCCTGTTAGATTTCATTCTACCCAAACTAATTCATGAATAAATAAGAGATAAATTCTATCAATCATACTTTATAAATATTTCATTAACTTCCATTTTGTTTTCATTAGCAGTTTCCACCATAATATCCAGAATATTACAATTTTTGTAGATATGATGAAAAACATATTTATCAAATACCAATATTTCTAGTTTAATTCTTCCAATACCCGACACCACCCATAACCTGTCTACGGAGCCTCTAAATACAACTGAAGAGAGATATGGAAATACCGGCAACAAGGCCCCGGCTATACCTCAAATGAAAAGTACACGATAACCCAACGACACAGGACCCCGAAATGAAGTGGGGATCGCCAAGTTAGCTGGAAGGAACATACCGCTATCGCTGATCACTGCCGCCTATTGTGGAACCACCTGTATCCATTAAAGATGAAGCTCCCCTGACAAAAGGGACGTTAGTACTGTCGAATAGTACTAGTATGTAAAGCTAACAATCATCTTTCAAAATAGAATAACTATACAAGAAAAGGAAAGCCATATAAACAATCCAGTCACAATCAATAACATCGAAATGCCCAAGTGAAACCTAACGATTGTCAACATACGGAAGTAACACACATCTCCTTAGAAAGATCAATAATCCAATAAGAAGAATTCAAGAATTCAATTAGAAACATAAGCACCATCGCAACATCAATTAAGGAATCACACAAGCTTTCAAGAGAATCATTTTTAACTTTATCTTGGCCATCACTAGCATTAACATCTCATTACTCATATCACCATCGTACTTTTATACGGAGTCCGATCATGACCCGATCGGCTAGGTCGTCTCCCTTGGAGACATGTTTTCACAATACCAATTTCCGTTTCAATTTCAATTTGATTCATAATACAACACAAAACCACCACATGTGCAACATGGTGTCTGATCACGGCATGATCGTCTAGGAC
The DNA here is from genome assembly GCA_005239505.1 of Nicotiana paniculata. Taxonomy (NCBI): domain Eukaryota; kingdom Viridiplantae; phylum Streptophyta; class Magnoliopsida; order Solanales; family Solanaceae; genus Nicotiana; species Nicotiana paniculata. Next base: position 4,081 of record ML355551.1, read on the forward strand.
GTCTTACTCAAGACATTTCTATTTTCATCAATCATCTCATTTCTCATTGTGCACGTATATTTCAAGTCTTCCAATGCTAGTGGCCACACTCGTTAATTCATACCCGACACTAGGCCCCATTTCATAATTCAATTCATTTCCGCATATTTCACATCAATATCAATTTCATCAACAAGTCATTCGGTTCAAAACATCAACTACACATGAGAGCAAACACGAATCATGGGCATATAGAGACTGTCACATTCCTTTGTAATTTAACATATTTTCCATAACATCAATACTTCACCAAGTAACAACATAGCATTATGGAAGCACTTGAATGCATATGGCACATAAGGTCTTACAACACAAATACGTTTGAAATATTATTTCCTTCATCAATCAATATTAAGGCTTACACAATTTATAGGGAGCACCATAGAGGTTCGATTCCTAAGAAGAGGGGGTTTTAGCCATACATACCTCAAAGAGCTTTTAGGAAAATTCCACTTTTAGAAGTTATCTTAAATAATTGAGTCGAGGCTCGTCTCGTAATCTATTTCATATATATATATATATATATATGCTACCCACACTCCATTTCCCCCAGTTCATTTAATTTGTTTTCAAGTATCTTTATAGTCTATCATCGGCTAAACACACTCAATCAAGGCATTTAGTACACATATGGGCATCTAGGAGTAATAAGCATATCGATTTTTTCCTCACCCAATTGGTGTACTAGTTTTTATTTAGAATACAACTCAAAGCCATACCATTTTAATAAGCAAACCATACTTTAAACCTTTATCTTTTGGTAAAAAGCTCATTCGGAATAATCAAGTTTATAAGTTTATACGGGATAACCTGGAACGTCAAAATTTGGTATTTGGGCCGATCATACTTAAACTTACGGAAACATTAAGGAATTCAATTCCGAGAGATGAAGTTTAGCCAACATACCTGCTTGAGCTTTCCTTAAGTTACTACAATGCACCAACACCTCTAGCAATAATAATCTATAAGGAGAGAGAAAAAATCGATTAATAACTAGGAATATTACCCATGGTGCAACTCTCTTAGGAATTTCATCAACCACCTAACATGCGTAATAGCCTACAAGGTCCGAAAATGGAAATTCCTTCTTCCCTCAACCAATTTTAACAAGGAACTACCCAAATTAGTTCATTAATATCACATACTACAACTTAGTGCCACATTCGTGGCCTATTCCTAATCTCCACAACATATTTGAACCCTTAACCTCTTGCATGCAAGTTCTGGAAATAGGACTTATCCGGATGGAGGACAATCTAGTGGCTACCTTCCTTGATTCTTGAAGACTTGAGCAAGATTTGGTGATTGGAAGGCTAGGTTCTCTCTTTATCTCTCTCTATAAAATTCTCTCAACTCTATCTAGATTTAATATAAATAGCCCCAAATCTTATTTATCAAAGTGGGTTCGGATATGAAAATTTCCAAAAATGACCCCTGAAGTCAATTATGTGGTGCAATTATGCTATAGCATAATCGATATGTTGACAGCATACTTGCAGTATAATCATTATGCTATAACATAATCGACAACATAATCAATATGCGACAGCATAATATTTTGCCCGACTCTACTTCACTATGCGACGAGTATGCGGGCCGCAGAGTCGTTTTGTGATCGCAAATCCAGCCTTTGGTAATTTGATAATAACTTTATGTAGGAATGTCCAAATGACGAACGGTTTGAAGGGTTAGAAACTACACTAGAAGATCTTTTATTTTATGGGTTGTTAATCACATAAAACCTTATATATAAATATTTATATATGCTCGTTCAAAGTGTAGACTTGTGCGAACTCATTTGCAATTTTAGCCTATTATGTAATTTTCCAATTTGACTTAGACTTAGGCCTCTGATTGGATCCTACATTACTTATGATATGACTTAAACCTTATTTACCATATCCAATTCATTTACATCATATTTATAGCATATAAAATATTATAATTAGCCTACCTGGCACCCCGAAATCCTAAATTACTTAGCAAAATTTTCGGGGCCTTACACAAAGTAGATGAATAGCCATCGCTTGTTCTATGTATATATGCTTGCTTCTTCCTCAGTTTAGGTTTTGCAGTTTGCAAAACTAGTTTTCTTTTTAGAGTTCTCTTCCTTCTCTCAACTTTTCTATTTCTTTAGTTCAAAACTTTTTCTTGAGCTTTCTTCCTCTTTATCTTTATTGAAATAGTTATGGCTAGCGTGCCCAAATCCGCTCACCAAGAAGAGGGAAACTCTACCTCTGCTTCTTGCCCTGCCGGTGGTACTCCACCGGCGTATGGCCAGTTAAATTGGAGTTGCTTTGCTTTGAAGAAAGACTTTGCACTAGAGAAACCCTTTGATGCTCCGGCCATCGAGAGCATGCTTCGAGGTTCATTAGATCGATAGAGGAGAATCACCTTGAGGACATGAGGAGAGATTGTGGATGGGAAGAAAATTTGATTCTATAGATACCTTCGCAAGAAAAGAATATATGGCCCATGTAGAGGGATTCCTGAACGTGTACACGTACCTATTTACATTGGGCCCCTTGACCGCCTTGTGCTCGAATTCTGTAATAGGTATCGAGTCACTTTGGCTCAGATTCATCCGTCCTTTTGGTGGATAGTGCTGATGATATGATTCTTCAGTGAAAAGGTTGAGCTCGAGTTTACCCTTAGCCATCTTATCAGATTATATCTGCCTCTGCATTGTCGAGGCCTGATTGCGTTACGATGCTGATCAACCAAGACTTTTATTGCCAGTGACGATGAGGACCGGAACCAAGGATGGATGTGTCTATTTTTCCGAGTGAGGACCGTCGACATCATTCCTGCAGAGTTCTTTCCGTTCCTCAAAAAATGGAACTTCAAATGTAAGTACTACGTCGTACCTTAGTGCCTTATGCTCTCGATGATTTATAAGAATGTTTCTTTTTCCCTTTCTCAATGGTCCCGTGGATACCGGAAGAGATCCCCGATCTGGCGGACTGGACTCGGAGGCTGGCAACCTCTTCTCCCTATGATAAATGCAAGTAGCGAGATCTGTCGAAGGGCAGATGGGAAGAAAAGTAACAAGGTATGTGCCATGCGATTTCCTTTTGAGTAATGCTTTCCTTTATGTGTATTATCTCCGTCACTGCAGACGTTGATGGATTATTCGAGATGAGACCATTCCCCTTCAAGGAGGGGGAATGAACATCAATTTCGGAGCCGAGAGAGGATAATAAGCAGAAAAGGTCCTTGAATGATGAGGACATTCATAACGAGGCAGTGCCTGCCTCGTTATATCAGTAAAAAGGACCTTATATTCGTCGGTTATTTTGTGGACATCAGTACTCCTGGGGAGGATGGTTCTGCATCGACATATCAAAGCAGGGGACCTTCTGAGGTTGCCGAAGCAGCTGGGCCTAAGAACTATAGCCTCGGGGGAGAGGTTCCACGAGAGGAAAGGAGCAAGAATCCTTTGCCACGGTCTGCTTCGCCCCTCAAAGGTACTTCGAGGGGTGTTCGGGGCAGGGGCCGCCTAAATTAAGTGGGGTCTCGAGCAATCATATCCCTACCAAGAGCGGTTCAACTGGGACTGATGAGACCAGGCTAGTAGACACACGCTCAACTTTTGAGGAGGCTCAGCGGCTCTGTTCCGTGGTGAGTTTTGGTTGACTATGTTGGTTTTACAGCTTTATATTTTCATCTTTTGAAATGAAGCTTCTTTTTCATAGGCTTTTGACAATCTCAAGTCCGAGCTGCTCCCCTGTGAGGACAAGTTGCGGGAAGCCTTGGGCAAGGAGAAATCTCTCAGGTTTCTTTGTGATAAGAAGACAAGAGAGTTGATATATCTTCGATCGAAAATCAATCGGAGTCGAGACTACAAAGGCAATCTCAAGCAACAGGTAATCCTTATTTTGAGAGAGTACATGCTTCCTTTCCCATCTTCAAAAACTAATGTTTCGGTGTTTCAGTTGTAGAGAAAAATAGAGGCGTTGGAACGCCTTCGGGGCGATGTCGGACAGGTCAATTCCGAATGCAATGTGTTGAAGCCACATATATGTGTTCATGCTACAGCCTAAAGGAATGATTTGGCCAAGGCTTCTTCCCTCGAGGTCAACTCCGAAATGCTCGAGAATGTAGCTTGATTAAGACGGGTAGAATTTCCAAGCTCGAGACTGATCTTTTGAAGATGAAGGCCGAAGTCGTGGACGCCCGGGCTGAAGCTGAAGAAATTCGAGTAAAAGCTGATAAGAAAATGGCTATTTACTTGAATGATACTGGTGATGCTCGGGCTGAGCTGAGGGGAGCCTTTGACAAAAGAGGAGGGGAGATGAGTATGCCCGATGCATATTTCGGAGGGAGACCCTCGAAGAGATTCATGCTAGGGGCTTTGATTTCTCGGAGGAGATAGAGCAGGCCGAGGTGGATGAGATCGACACCAAGTTGTTCCTTTCTTCTAGTGCCGATGCTGATATTTGAAGGCCACCGAGGGAGCAGGTCTGAGGGGCTGTCGAGGGAGCTGGTACCGAGAGTAAACTAGGTTTTTCTTTCTTATCCTTTGTATAAAACTCATGATGTGAGAATTGTAAGTGTATATTTGTAATACATATATATATATAAATTCCTTTGGTATTTTCGATTTTCTTGTCAACAATTATCCCGATGAATTGGACTTCAAAATGAAACCCGTGGGGTTATAAATTGGCCCCGAGGCTTTTTAGGCTGGCCTGTGGACTCTTACGCATTGGGTCGGTACGACCTTTAGTGTGGCTGGCTCTTAGGCTCTTACACATTGGGTCAGTACGACCTTTAGTGTGGCTGGAGCTTAGGCTCTTATGCATTGGGTTGGTACGACCTCTAATATGGTTAACCGTTTGGGGCTCAGTCCTCGAGTCGGGTTTCGACACGAGCTCATCGACCCTTAGGTTTTTTAAATTGGCCCTGAGGCTCTTTAGGCTGGCGCTTAGGCTCTTACGCATTGGGTCAGTACGACCTCAAATATGGCTGGCGCTTAGGCTCTTACGCATTGGGTCGGTACGACCTCAAATATGGCTATAGTTTTCCCTTGTTAAAGACTTTTTGAAGTTATTGTGTTCATCTGACTCTTCGACGGTTCGAAAGAACCTCGATTATGAGCCGTTATCCGACGATGAATGAGCACCTAGGAAGGTTTCGCTCGATGGCTGATTGTTTTGAAGCCTTTTCATTGTTTGGAGCTGATATGATCAAAGCTCTTTTGCTTATGCCGAGGCTAGCCTGATTAACCGGTTCTTATTGAAATATTTTCGAAGTATTTCAAGGCCTGTGATTTTATGGCGACGGTCGGATGTCTCCGAGTCGTGTTAGTTTGGCCGGAGCCTTTTAGTCCCCGAGTGAGACAGACTCGGCGTCTATATCGAGGGTATGCCTTTTTAGGGGTCTTACAAGTTCAAATATATAGCCTTGACTTTGATATCGAGATTATGCCTTTTTAAGGACTTAAAAATGTGCACATGCCTTGCTTGAGGTCTTACAGGTTTGTACATGCCTTCCTTGAGGTCTTACAGTTTTGATGCCTCATGGAGGGCTTGTGAGCTCGAAGTTGCCGGCCCTGAGGTCTTATGGCTTCGAGTTTTTGATGGCTCGATGGGGTGACTATCTATGGCAGTCCCCGGGACATCGAAAGTTTTTGTCTTTGGAGCCGTTCCTTGTGAAAATAGCAAACATTTTGATGTTGCCTCATTGAGGTCTTATAAACTTGATGTTGCCTCATGGAGGTCTTACATTGTTGATATTTCCTCATGGAGGGCTTACATTGGTGACTCATGGAGGGCTTATGGATTTGAACATGCCTCGTTGAGGTCTTACAGATTTGACGTTGCCTCGTTGAGGGCTTATAAGTTTGAACATGCCTCGTTGAGCTCTTACAGATGCGATGTTGCCTCATGGAGGGCTTACGATCTGGAGGTTGCCTCGTGGAGGGCTTACGAGATCGAGGTTGCCTCATGGAGGGATTAAAGTTAGTATTGCCTTGTAGAGGGCTTACATTGTTGATAGTGCCTCATGGAGGGCTTACATCAGTGATATTGCCTCGTGGAGGGCGTACATTGTTGATATTGCCTCATGGAGGCACATTGGTGCTCATGGAGGACTTACAAGTTTGAGTATGCCTCGTTGAGATCTTACAGATGCGATATTGCCTCATCGAGGGCTTATGAGCTCGAAGTTGCCGGCCCTGGGGTATTACGGCTTCGAGTTTTTGAGGTCTGACCCCGAGTGTTCGGGAAATTTCTGGCTGTTTCTTGCGAGAATAGTGAATTTCTTTAGAGCATGAAGTGTTTTGTTGATAAAAGATTCTCCTTTGATTACTTGGTACAAGCATACATAGTTTCATCATCGAGGGTTCGATTATTCTATGCGGACACGGTTCATTCGACCGTTTGGTCCGATACATCATTCTCCTGTCGAGACCCTTTTCAGCATATTTTAATTTCTTCAAGGAGGTGATCTCCCAGGGGGATGCCCCTTAGTATTTGAGGTTTATAGAAGAGAAGCCTTGAATACTTGATGAGTTCTCCTTAGGTAGCATATGGATGTTGCCTCATTAAAAACCTCTTCGATAAAACCCGCTTGGGATAAAATCCGATATGAGGGAAAAAGAGCGGAATGCATGCTTTAAAGCCTAAGGCCTTCGGGCTGGAGGGTGCTTCGATTCCTTTCAATCGAACACCTGCACATAGGTTAATGTAAAATGTGAAGGAAAGAGGGAGAGGATTGTACCTTAACTGTGGTGGCGTTCAAGCCTTGATATGCTTCAGTTACTCATTCCGAGGACGCGGCACGATCCTTTATTCATTCGTACAAGGACTTAGTTTGTGATTGCTACTCGGTCATTTGCTTTTTCTTTGGCCCTCCGATGTAGAGGGTATCAGCGTCGGTGCCACATCTTGTAATGCGAACATCTCTTTTGCTGCATGCTGCTCTCCGTACACTATTTTTACTCCATCCTTCGTAGGAAATTTCATCATTTGATGAAGGGTTGATGGAACCTCCCTCATACTATGAATCCATGGCCTTCCAAGCAAAGCATTGTATCTCATGTCACCTTCGATGACATGAAACATGGTATCTTGAATTGTACCAGCCACGTTGAATGAGAGTATGATTTCCGCTTTCGTTGTCTCGCTCGCCATGTAGAATCCGTTGAGGACTCGAGAGGTGGGTATGATCTGGTCGAGCAATCCGAGTTGCTCTACCACCCTCGACCTAATTATGTTGGCTAAGCTACCTGGATCCACGAGCACTCGTTTAATTTGAAATTTATTCAAAAGAAAAGAAATTACCAGTGCGTCATTATGAGGTTGAGAGAAGGTCTCGATGTCCACTTCGCTGAATGAAAGAGCATCTTCAGGTATGTAGCTCCGAATCACTTTTCCCTGGTGATCGATACTTTTGTTTTCTTGAAAGTAAGTCCCTGAGGGACGTCGATTCCTCCAATAATCATGTGGATGACGTGCTGTGGTTCTTCTATTTCATTTTTCCCGTTCGCCTCTCTTTCCCAAAATTGGTTTTTAGCTCGGTCACTGAGGAACTCTCGAAGGTTCCCTTGGCTAATTAGTCGGGCTACCTCTTCTCGAAGTTTTGTCCAATCCTCCGTCCTATGATCGTGAGAGCCGTGATATTCGCATATCAAGTTGAGGCTCCTTTGCGAAGGATATGATAGTACGGGTTTTGGCCACCTGGTGTCTTTTATTTTACCTATGGCCGATATGATGTCTGAAACATCAATGTTGGAGTTGTACTCGGATATCTGGGGTGCCTCTACCGACCCTGTGTACCTGTCAAACCCTGCTTTGCTCACTATTGCCCGAGGAATCTGGCCTCGATCCATCCTTCGATCACTTCGAGGTATGTTGCGCGTCGAGATATTTATCCATTTTTCTGTATACGGTTGATACCTTTCTTTGCTTGGCCTCAAATCTCTCTCTAGAAGCCTTGATTCCTTTGCTAAAATCCTACTGGGATACATCGAGCCCGAGGGAGCTTCTAATTGGTCATCCTCGACTCTGATCTTTGACTGATACCTGTTGTATACATCCGCCCAAACTACGGCAGGATACTCGATTAAGTTTTGCTTCAGCTGCTTTGAACCTATCGAGCTTCATTCATTTTAGCCCTGAGCGAAGGCTTGCACTGCCCGATCATCGGATATCGGTGGTAACTCCATTCGTTCCAATTGGAAGCGGGATATGAACTCCCTTAACATCTCATTCTCTCTTTGTTTGATTTTTAAAGCATCAGATTTCCTCGTAGCGACCTTGATGGCACCAGCATGCGCCTTCACAAAAGAGTCTGCCATCATGGAAAATAAATCTATCAAGTTCGGGGGAAGGTTATGATTCCACATCATGGCCCCTTTGGAAAGCATTTCTCCAAATTTTTCAATAAGATGGATTCAATCTCGTCATCTTTTAAGTCGTTCCCTTTCACAACACATGTGTAAGCAGTAATATGCTCATTAGGGTCTGAGGCCCCGTTGTACTTTGGGAGATTGGATATTCTGAATTTCTTCGGGATGGGCTTCGGAGCCGCACTTGATGGGAATGGATTTTGCAAAAACTTCTTAGAATCCACACCCTTCAGAATCGGGGGGTGTGCCCGGGATCTGATCGACCCTTGAGTTGTAGGTCTCCACCTTTTGTTGTTAGCTTCTGTCTTATTTTCGCCTAATTCAATCCTCTTTGTGAGGTCCTCGAGTATCTTCATAATAGCGGGGTCGGCTGCTGACCCATTATTGCTCGACCTTTCTGGTGCATGTTCGACTCGAGGAGCCGTTTCCGGTGGTCATGTACTTGGAGTTTATTTATGTCTTTGTAGCTGAGCAATAGCCACTTGTTGTTCTTGCAACATCTCAAAAATGACATGAAGACTAGCTTCTCTTTCCTTTTGAGCAGGGGCTCTCTGTGCTTCATGTTGGTCTCCTTCGCGCACACTTCCGTCTGTATGAGAGCTTACATCGACATGTTGAGCGTTGCGTGAGCCTTCATCAACGGAGATTTGTGCTGGTGCCCCTTCAGGGTTTTGTGATGGTACACCGGTGCTTGAAGCAGCTGCACCGTTCTCTCCATGGTCCTCAGGACCATTGTTTTCATGTGCATTTACTGAGTTATACATTTTCTGACCTGAAATTGAAGATTATTGGACAAGAAAAAGTTTAAAGAATAACTTATGTTTTTAGAAAACCAGCACTAAAACAATCACTATTCTTTTTAGCCCCATGGCGGGCGCCAAACTGTTTACCGTGAAAATGGTAATTACAATTATATCTGATTTGTGGTTCTAAAAATATGTGATTTATTTTAATACTAGTTGTTTAGGCAATAGATGCTAAGTGAGATTTAAGAAAATTGAGATAAGAGCAAAGGATAATGGAATTGTGCAAACCGAGCAGTTATTAGATAGGCTCTCGAGCTGGTCGAAATAGGGCCTCGAGGCCGAGCTCGAGAGCTTGACAGAGGGCGGTCGAGGAATATATAACAATATTGAGGGCCTCAAAAATGCCTCTTTATGATCAATAATGAGAAATAAGTGAAGAACAATAAATGAAACACAATAAATGGAAGCAATAAATCAATGAAGCAATTGTAGAGAATGTCTGAGTTAGAGAGCAGAGAATGTTATTGTTCTTGTTTTGAATATCATGTCTGTTACAAAATGACAAGGGTCCCCTTTATATAAGAGGGGGAATCCCAACATAGTACATGTGTAATTATTACAAAGAAATGCAGCTGGTACAACTATTTAATGTCACGGTACGGACCAGTACAATTCTAGCAGACTTGGTCAGTTTAACCACGTGCATTTTGGGAATTTCCCACTTTTTCATGATGGTCATCGATTTACACCGCCCCGAGGTCGAGCGTGGAGAATTCTGGATATGCTTCCTCGGTATCGAACCTCGAGCTGTACTTCAATCCCTCCGAAGTCGGGCTATGGAATGCCATAATGATTATAAAATCGGGCTCTCTGATTTTAGCCGTATACAAATTGCTTGGAAGGTATTAAGGACTCAACGAAGTTAAGGTATGTTAAGGCTCTTCCTCTTTTGGCATGATCTAAAGTGAAACAAACATTAACGATATGCTATTTCATAATGAATCTACTCCTAGAAACTAAGGTTGTCCATGTTGTTCCTTCCTTACAAAGTTATTCTAAGAAAGTATGTATGATCCTTGAGTCCTACTAATGTTCATATTGATGGTATGATGTCCATAATGTTAATCGAAGGTGCAACTACCTTATGCCACTTCGAAAGGTATAGAGCGTGATTCCATGAGTCCAGCATGCATTATATATAGTATCTATTTGTCACGACCCAAAGTCCCAACCCACGGGATTGTGATGGCGCCTAACACAATACTTGCTAGACAAGCCGATGTTAGAAATTTACTAACCATTTTGTTGAAGAGTTTACTTAACACAATAGACAATCTTAAAAGAAAATAAATAAATCTAATACTTTCCAATAAATGACTTCATGAATAATATCAGATAACATGATACGAACCACGAACTATTACCAACTCTATATCTACCCAGGGTCTGGTGTCAAAATTCACGAACTACTAATGAATGCTATAAGTATTTGGATGAAAGGAAAATATCTCTGTTTTGAATGAAATAAAATAGCAACTAAATAGTCTAGAGAAGACTCCAGGAGTCTGCGAACGCCAATAGATCTGCCTTTTGTCTCCGTGAAAATGCACAGCTATGTCTCAAACTTCACACTGACCAGTACCTGGATCTGCACAAGAAGTGCAGAGTGCAGTATCAGTACAGCCGACCCCATGTACTGAGTAAGTGCCGAGCCTAACCTCGACGAAGTAGTGACGAGGCTACGGCGGGACATTTTATAAAATAGCCTATAAACAACATATAATACAGCAAGGAAGAAATAATAATAATAATAAACTCGATAACTAGTAACTTGCCACAGTAAATAAAAACAACTCGGATAACTCTTTTCAGATATCAACTGTAATCAAATCCTCAAAGTTTCCAAGTTTCAATTTAAATCACAATAAAATCAGAGTATGAAAACCTTTTTAATAAAACCAGAGTTTTCCAAATCCTATTTTTGAAAATCAGTAAAACATAATTATTCTCCCTTATCGCTCCTTGTTGCGGCGCGTAACCCACTCCCACCTGTCCACCCTTATTGCTCCTCCCTATATATATATCACCCTTATTTCTCATGTTGCAGCGTGCAACCCGATCCCACCTGTCCACCCTTATCACTCCTTGTTGCGGCGTGCAACCCGCTCCCACCAGACATATCACATCAGTTTATTTATGAAAAAATTTCACAATTCAGGCCAAGCCTTTCACAATATTTTTGTATCAACAATTGTAAATAGAAGGTGTAAAACTCATAGACATCATCAATTATCATTTCACAAAAACCTGAAATTTTTATACATATCGTAACACTGACATCCAGCTCAATCCTTATGTAACATAACAAAACCAAGAGAATATCCAACACTTCCAAAATACTTGAAATAATACTTAACAATAAGTTAACGAATCTAAATCGACATATAAACATCAATGATTATGAAACAATTAAACCTGGAAGCAAATAATTGGAAACAGGGAAAGGGATCATGTTAAACAGAAAATTTGGTGGTGCATAGATACTCGTCACCTCACCTATAAACCACACACATGCAAATTCACATAGTATTTAAGTTGGGGATTGCTATTCCCTCAAGTCAAGGTTAAACCAAGCACTTATCTCGATGTCACAAGCAAATCACTGCTCTAGCACCGCTTTTCCTTTAGAATTTGTCTCTAACCAACTCAAATCTAATCATAATTGGTTCAAAGACATCAAGTATTTCTTAAAAGAATCAACTTTAATGAAAAACTATGGTTTTCTTATTAAATTATTAAAATCAACCCCGAGCCCGCTTGGTCTAACCTCGAGGTTCGGACCAAAACCCGTTTACCGAATCTTCCTCTAGCCCGAATATACAATTGGTTTTGGAATCCGACCTCAATTCGAGTTCTAAATCCCCAGATTTTGAAATTCCTAAGTTCTACCCAAAAATCCCCATTTTTTTACCATGAAAACTCTAGATTTTTGGTTGAAATCTTGTTAAAAGTTGTTAAGGATTGAAAGGAATTAGTTAGAGATCACTTATCAATGTTCTGGAGAAGTTTGGGTCTTTGAAAAATCGCCTATGGAGTTTTAGGGTTTGAGAGAATTGAAAAATGGGTGAAAATCCCGTCTAAAATCTAACTTAATAGGCTGCAGATGTCGCATTTGCGATCCGGAGTTCGCATTTGCGACATCTGGGCTCCCTAGGCATACTTCGCATTTGCGATATCTATATGTCGCATTTGCGACATCTGGGATCCTAGGCATACTTCGCATTTGCGATATATATGCCGCATTTGCGACATCTGGGCACACAAGAAACCAACAATTTTTTTCCCGGCACGAAAATGAGCATAACTTCCTTATACGATGTCCAAATTCGATGATTCTTTTTCATATGGCTCCGTATTAAGATACAGATATAATGGTTCAATAAAAACTGAATTTGGATCTCATTTTCTTAATGTGTTATCATTTATTCTTGACGAAACGACGATGAAGCATAAAAAACAAGCGCGACATAGCCTAAACATATCTGAAACTCACCAAGCCCTCGAGGCTCCAAACCAAACATGCACGTAAGTCTAAAAAAATAATAAGGACTTGCTCGTATGATCAAACCATCAAAATAGCATCAAAAATTACGAATTTAACCTCAAAACACAAGATTTTCTCAAGAACACTCAAATTTCTAACTTTTCAACCGGACATCCAAATCACGTCAAATCAATTCCGATTCTCACCAAATTTCACAGATAGGACTTAAATATTATAGAAAACTTGTACCTGGATCTGGAACAAAAATACGGGCCCAATACCAACGAGTTCAAACATTAATTCATTTCTTTATTTCCTTTAAAAACCAGCACAACAATTTTCTTCAAAAATGATTTTTTAAGGCTAGGGACCTCGGAATTCAATTCCGGGCATACGCCCAAGTCCCATATTTTACCGAGGACCTCCCGGGATCGTCGGTACACAGATTCGGGTCCGTTTACTCAAAATGTTGATCAAAGTCAACTAAAACCAAATTTTAACTTTAGAAATTGCTATTTCTCATATTTTCACATAAAAGCTTTCCGGTTTCACGCCCGGACTACGCATGAAACTTGAGGTAATTAAAATGAGTCTTTTTAAGGCTAATAATCCTAGAATGGAGTCTAACTTCGTAAAATGAGCATTTGGGTCATCACAATCTCCACCTCTAAAACAGACGTTCGTCCTCGAACGGACTGGAAAATTACTTGGTCTGGTAAATAATTTTGGGGATATCTACTCTTTGTATTCGTCTCGGACTCCCAAGTAGTTGCCTCAACGGGATGATCTCTCCACTGCACCCGAGCTGAAGGATAACTCCTTTATATTTGAAAAAAAAATTACAAAGAGGAATTGCTATCCAACCATTGGAAAAATATTGGATAATCATTTAGAATTCATCGATTGAGGCTCTTTATACCTATCATTTTGAAAGTGCGGAAGAATGTCACGACCCCAAATCCTAAGCCGGCCGTGATGGCACCTATCATGGAACTAGGCTAGCCAACCATTACAGACTATCATGATCTTTCATAACTTTCCAAAATTTGCAAACTTTAGGAAAAATGAGATTGACAATTTATACACTTCCCCAAAACCTGGAGTCAACTGTCATGAGTATCTAGGACTATGAATACAATGTACAATAAGGTGACTTGCTACTACAAAAGCCTGAAGTTCAAAAGACAAAAAAAACTATGAACTGAGGAAAGTAAAGGAGGTGAGCTGGGGATGTTGAGAAGCTACCTCGATCCTCGAACGACTCCAAGCACGTCCGAAAATCAACTAGTGAGATGGTCCGGTACCTGGATCTGCACACAGAGGTGCAGGGAGTAACGTGAGTAACAGTAGGTCCATTCAGGTCTCCATACCCCCAATAAATATCACACTCGACCGATACACATGGTCCACAATAATAGTATTGCCCACCGTAGTCGACACATTAACAGACGTAACTAATGACTCACGGGGCATATCCAGGAAATGGGCAGAATATGATGAGACATAAGAATATGTAGAACTAGGGTAAAATAAAGCCAAAGCATCTCGGAAGCCATAGCATTTGGCGTGGCTGGAAACGTATACATACGGGCATGACCTCCACCTGCTCGACCTCCCCCTCTAGGGCGTCCTCTAGTTGACTGACTACCACCCCTGGCTGCCTGGGTGGGTGGTGAAATAACTGTAGCTGAAGTTGAAGGCTGGCTCCTAAGCTGAGATGGGCCTCCAAGAAGATGAGGACACTGCCTCCTCATATACCCGAACTTTCCACACTCATAACAACTCCCTGGAGCTGGAAACGGGGACTGAAAAGAATCCCTGGCTCTAGAATGGCCACTAGGAGAACCATGCATAGAGGAACCCTAAACTGATGGTTCTCGAGCTGCACTCTGGGCTGGAAGGGAACTGAATGAAGAACAGCCTGACTGAGAACTGCAGGGACCATGCCTCGAACATGCACCACTATGGGCTGGGCGGCCTGACCGAGGAGACCTGAATGAACGACCTCTAACATGCTGAATCTTCCCTTGGAGGGACCACCACTAGAACCACCCAATCCACGAGGCCTCTTGGCCTCCCTCTATACCCCCTCCTGGCGGCGAACCGACTCAATATCTAGAGGTATATCAACAACTCGCTCGAAGGTAGCACCTGACACTCTCTCCCAAGTTATGAAAATGTGAAGCTGGTAAGTGAGGCCATCCACGAACCTCATAATCCTCTCTCTGTCAGTAGGTACCAACTCGGTGGCATGACGAGCTAACTCTGAAAACCGCATCTCATACTGCATCACTGATAGCTCCCCCTGATGCAGCTGCTCAAAATGCCTGTACTGCTCCTCCCTATGAGACTGGGGTACATACTTCTCCAAGAAGATAGTGGAGAACTGCGGCCAGGTGAGGGGTGCTGAACCAACAGGCCTACGCCTCTTAAAAGACTCCCACCAAGTGAAAGCAGTTCAGAAAACTGAAAAGTAGCAAACTAGACCCCACTGGTCTCCAGAATCCCAACAGTACGAAGCATCCTCTGACACTTATCCAGAAAACCCTAGGCATCCTC
Source organism: Nicotiana paniculata (assembly GCA_005239505.1). Classification (NCBI taxonomy): domain Eukaryota; kingdom Viridiplantae; phylum Streptophyta; class Magnoliopsida; order Solanales; family Solanaceae; genus Nicotiana; species Nicotiana paniculata. Next base: position 19,322 of record ML355551.1, read on the forward strand.
GCCCTCAGCACCACTGAATGTCGAAGGCTGAAGTCTACTAAACCTCTCCAGTCTATACTGCTCATCATCTGGCATAGCTAGAACCACGAAGTCCTGAACTGGACCAACCGGCTGGGATGGAACCACCTCCGATGTTTGATGGCGCTGAGTAACCTGCTTAGGTGGCCGGGTAACTGGAGTCCGACTGCCTCCCCCGCCCTGAGAAGTAGCGGCAGTATAAGATGCAACAACTGCCTGAGAAAGGGTGGTACATACTGTCAAGATATGGGCCAAGGTTTCCTGAAGACCCGGAATAATAATAGGCACTGCCGGTGCCTGAGCCTGTCCCGCTGGAGCATCTGCGGCGGGAACCTGATCCTGAATAGTAGGGGGATCAACTGGTACTACCCTAGCTGCCGCACGGGCTGGCCCCTACCTCTACCACGGCCTCGACCCGTCGGTGGTTTAGCTGGTGGCTAATCACTCTGATCGGTAGCGCGAGTCCTCACCATCTGTGAGAGAATGAAACAACAGAAGTTTAGGTTTCCAGAATCAACAAAATGGCACGACAGAATTCAAGAAAAATGAGATTGTTCCTAAGAGTTCTGCAGCCTCTCAAAGATAAGTACAGACGTCTCCGTACCGATTCGGAAGACTCTACTAAACCTGCTCATGACCGTTGAGTCCTATGTAACCTAGGCTCTGATACAAACTTGTCACGACCCCAAATCCTAAGCCGGCCATGATGGCGCCTATCATGGGACTAGGCTAGCCAACCATTATAGACTATCATGATATTTCATAACTTCCCAAAAGTTGCAGATTTTACATCAACAAAATGAGATTAACAATTTATACACTTTCCCAAAACCTGGAGTGAACTATCTATCGCACACCCTTTTTCCTCGCGGAGATCGGGTTTATGACACTAGTTGGGACAACTCGTTCCTTTTGGGAAAGGGGTTTGCATATTTTGAAGAGTCGCCACCTAACGATTTTAACGGCGCGTTAGGGCACCTAAGGGGTTCAATTACAACTGCGTTGCTAACTAGAGATTTGGGTAAGGGCTTGAAATTATCCTAAGGGGAAGGTGTTAGGCACCCCTCAGGACCACAAGTGTGGTTCCCGGCCAAATGGTTTCGTGAATTTGTACAAATAGCAAATAACAAGTAAAGGCTCAAATAGAGGGGATTTAAGTCTTAAATATAGCGGTGTTTAGAAAACAAATAGTAGGGTAATTACGAACTATCGTATACAAGTGTCCTAGGTTTGTAATGATATGGATCACATCAATACAATACCCGGTGATCACTCCTCGAAGAGGGGCTACACGTGGTATTAGCGCACCGGTCATCATATCCATATTCTGCCCTTCCTGCCCCGTGAAGGTTATTAAAGCATGTGTTGGTCACGGATTCTATTGCGTGCTATTACCCGTCCCATCCTATCAGTCCTGGAGGAGGTTAGGACTACTATCCTAAAAGGTGAGTACTAGGCAGACCCTCAGGTTTAAAGGGAAAAATTCTAAGGCGACAAGCAAAGAACATATAGGACTGCAGACAGTGGGAAACACATAGGAGCATATAGGTAGCTAAGATTTTCCTCCGCAGATAATGCATATAATTAGCACGACTCAAACACATATAAGGGTAGTATTGTTAATTAAGATCCTAAGACATGGTATCTAGGTGAATTCAGAGGATAAACAGACAGGCAGACTTGTTTTATAACTCAAGGAAAACATGCTCTTAATCAGTTTGCCTACTGATTTAAAAGAAATATCTATTAGTGTTAAGCAGCACACACAAGAGAGACAGATTTCTAATTTTGAAAAAATAGTCACCTAAGGCTTGCCTAGGCGGGGGCAGTGTATTATAACAGAATTATTAAAGGCACAAATTATTACTTAAGCATGCCATTCTAGGTTGTTCAGAACACATACGCATTACCAGTTAATTTTTGGAGAAAACTGAGTGGGATGGTTATACTTTTTATACATTAGTAATTAGACTAAATGTAGTTGAGCGATTAAGGCCCTATAACATGATATCTAATGCACAGATAGAGATACAGAATGATGCGTATGCAGAATTCCTAAGCATGATTTCTAAATGCGCAATATTAATCATGGTTTCAGAAGATGCTAGAATGATAATTTATTTTAATGTTGTTTAGCCTAAGACAAGATTTCTAAGAGTACATGGCAGTGTGGAACATGACAGTAAAAAAAACCATTTATTAGCAGGATTTTTCTAAGTAAAAGTGAACATGCTGAAACAATAGGTATGAGACCTAATAAACATGATTTCTAATACATGAATTTGAACATATGGGCCTAAACATGATCTATATTGCACAGATAGGAAATAAAATCAAACAACATGGTTTCTAATGCATGAATTTTAACATATGGGCCTAAACATGATCTCTATCGCACAGATAGGAAATAAAATCAAACAGATAAAGCCTAATTTAAACATGCAGAGGGGAGTTCAGGATCCTAGATATATGCTGAAGAATAAGTAAGCAAGTTGGAAGCATGCTGAATCACAAAAGTAATGAAACATGTTGGTTTGAGGACTGAAATATAAATTAGAACATACCAGTGAAACGAAGAAAGCATTAACACAAACAGGAAAGTAGGAGAATGCACAATAGTTAGCCTTGGCTTGCAGCCGGCAAACCTATAGTAGTAGTAATTAGCACAGAAGAGAGAGTAGAAAGTCTTTTAAATTGTGAGAGAGATTTTTTGAAAAAATTAGTTCGTCTCTATGTGTATGTGTGTGTGTGTATGAATAGAGTATATATAGTTTTGAAAACTTGACGAAAAATAAGGAAAGAACCAGAATTAACCAGTGATTGTGGGACTGAACATCAATCAGTACCCAATTAGCACAAGTATCCCTATAATCAAGGGAGTAATTCACACGGTTAGTATTATATAAGGAAAGAACTATATATAGCTTAGAGGAATATAAGAACTGTGTAAGTATAATAGGCAATTAGGTATCCCTTAATTGAAGGGGTTAAACTGAAACGGCTAGTAGGTAAAAATAATAATTACGGGGTGACCTCATGTATCTAAGGAAACATGCAGAATCGGCAGAGGATATCGTATGAAAAATCAGTATAGTACTACTCATAATCATTCAGGGATTCAAGACAGTAGTGTTTCAAGCAGGGTGAACACACAAGAAACAACAGAATCAAAGACCCAAATAGCATAGTGAAGCAACAATCACAAAGAAACCGGGATTACTCATGGGAAACAGACACACATACAAATCGAAATAAAGGACATGCTCAGCATCTAGAACACAGTGTTAAAACTAAATAAATCATGATTAAAAGTGATAAAACGTTTAAGCATATGAGAAAAAATAGCTTAAACTTCAAGAAAATGTTTGAAGAAAAGGTCTCAGAAACCCTAAGTGAAAAACTTGTTTAATAATGGAAAACCTTTAAGAAAAAATGTAAAAATATTCGTAATAAACCCGGATCTAGTGTAGATCTAAGAGAATAGGAAGGTTTTTTGAAGAAAACATGTAAAAAGCTTCAGGATATACACAAATCTAAGACAAATATAAAGGAATCGTGAAAATACTAGGGGTTAGGGTTTTAGAGAGTTAAAAAAAGAGAAAACCTTAAAGATGTTGCCAGCGTTAGCCGGCAAAAGTCATGACTCTTACTCAGACGGCCGGAGGAGGCCGGAAGATGGCATGAGGGACCATAGGTAGGAGTTGAACCGCTCCAGGCTCGCCTGAGGGCCTTAGGGTGCCATTAGATCAGTGTAGGGTGAAGAAATAACCAGGAGATAGTGAAAGACCACAGTTTCTGGAGAGGGAAGTAGCCGGAGAAGACGAACAAAATCCATTGGAGGTGGAGATACAAGGGAAGGTTCTAGAGAGAACCAGAGAGAATCAGAGATTGATAGAGAAAGAATGAGAGATTGGGAAATGAGGGTTCGGAGGGGGGGTAGGTCTAGGTTTAATTATGGTAGGTGGGATCAGGGTCGTTGATCTAATTTGATCAACGGCTCAGACACATCCGGGGTTGGGCCGGGTATGGAATTGATTTGGGATGGGTATGGAATTGGGTTGTTAAAATCTGATGGGCTGGGTTAGAATTAGGCTAGAATTTAAATATATGTGGCTAATTGTTGAACACCCATTAAAAATAGATAAATAATTAAATAAAATTTGCTAGTAATCATATAAAATGAAATTGATGCTAGTTAAATGAAATTAAGGTAATTAATGAGTACAAAAATATAAAAATGAAATAATTATTGATTTAAATGGTATAAAATGTACAATTTGGCCATAGTTGTAAAGTTATTGTAATTATGGTCAAATAATGCCAAATTGGCTAATTTGTGAAATAATTAAATCCTAATAGGATTAAAAATGATATATTTATGGGGAAATATTTTGAAATTCTTTATAATTCAATTTATGAATAATTATTGAATATAAAAAATACTGAATAAATTGGAAAAGGATTTCATAAAATATGAAAAATTTCGGAAAAATACCACTTGTTATAAAGAGTGATTTTGGAGGTGTATATACAAATAAAAAAATAATTTGAGAAAAAATTGGGTATCAACAGCTGCCCCTCTTTACCCGGGAAGGATGGAAGAGTTGTCGGATAAAGATATGATTGCCAATTTTGAAAGATTGGAAATGGCTTGAAAGGTTCAGGCCGCACCCTGGTTCCTGAGCTGCCTACATATCCCTGGTCTTACAGGAATCAGGCCGTATGTAGTTCCTAGGTCATCGGTGAATTATAACGATGAAGTTTTACAAGAAAGGACGCCAAGTACAGGGTTAGACGAGCAAACGGCTTACGGGATGGTTAGGAGACCTGGAGCGGAACCGCTTCCGCCTGGATGGTTGTTGCTTGCCGGAGTACCTGCAAATAAGAAATACAAGCGAATATTGTGCGTAATTTAAACATGATGAAAATTCCCGTTGGACGATGAATGATGTCTTTGGACGGTTAAGGATGACGTCCTTAGACCATGGTGTCGTGGGCCATGAATTGCTTTGATAAAGGATTCGCAGGCCATGAAATGGTGTTCTCGGGCCATGGGGATGGTGCCTCCGAACCATGACACCTTTGAATAATGATATGTAAAATGATAAAAGAGATCCTTTGGCCATGACATAGTGTTCTCGGGCTATGAAGATGGTGCCTCCGAATAATGACGTCTTTGGATAAGTTGGCGATATTTCAACCCATGAAGATGAAATAGCATGATGCTGATAAGACAGAGCTTAGTCTTGTGAATTTAAAGGGGTAGAGCTTAGCCTGAAAGGAAGTGAATGATAGAGACAGGGGTTGCTTTTGAAAAGTAAATGGAGACAACATTTAGTCTCGGAAGGAAGAAAGGTAGCCTTATGCAATATACGGAAGCAGATGGAGATAACGTTTAGTCTCGGAAGGCAGAAAGGTAGCCTTATGCAATATACGGATGCAGATGGAGACATCGCTTAGTCTCGGAAGGAAGAAAGGTATCCTTATGCAAGATGCAGATGCAGATGGAGACAATGTTTAGTCTCGGAAGGCAGAAAGGTAGCCTTATGCAATATGCGGAGGAAGATGGAGACAATGTTTAGTCTCGGAAGGCAGAAAGGTAGCCTTATGCAATATGCGGAGGAAGATGGAGACAACGTTTAGTCTCGGAAGGCAGAAAGGTAGCCTTATGCGATATGCGGATGCAGATGGAGACAACGTTTAGTCTAGAAAGCAGAAAGGTAGCCTTATGCAATATGTGGATGCAGATGGAGACATCACATAGTCTCGGAAGGTGGAAAGGTAGCCTTATGCAATATGCGGATGCAGATGGAGACAACGTTTAGTCTCGGAAGGCAGAAAGGTAGCCTTATGCAATATGCGGATGCAGATGGAGACAACGCTCAGTCTCGAAAGGCAGAAAGGTAGCCTTATGCAAGAATTAAATAAATGAAAGGGGAAGGTTTGTTCGCATTCCCGCTGTCTATGCTTGGCGCGCTTGCTTGATCATGAGGATATTGTCTGTATCATTGGGGTAGCATTCGCTAAACAAGCTGTTTCAGAAAAATAAATATGCATGATTTTGTAAGAGTGTAATACATAATCTAAAATAGTTTTTAGATGAACCGATGACGTGGCAGGTCTTGATATATTGCGACCTCTTCTGCTGCGGAATTTTGAGGGTCCTCCTCAAAATTTTGCCCTAGTTTGCTGGGTGGATGCCTCTGACTGCTGCTCGCACCGTGACTGGCTGAACTTGCTTCGGAATTTTGAGGGTCCTCCTCAAAATTCTGCCCCAGTTTCCAATTGTGGGGAAAAAATAGGTTTTTATTGAATTGTGACCGAACCCATAGGGGTATCTACGTATCCCCTCTTAAACGGGAATCAAGCCACGCGTAGTTCAAATTACATCATTGAGAAAGCATAAATATTACACATAGTAGCGTTTGACTGCATCTAAATTGATTGGCTTGGGCTAGACTTCTCCGTCCATTTCTGCGAGTATGAGTGCTCCCCCTGTCAGCACTCTATGAACCATGTACGGACCTTGCCCGTTAGGAGAGAATTTCCCCTTGGCTTCATCTTGATGCAAAAAAGATTTTCTTTAACACCAGCTGCCCTGGTGTGAATTGCCTCGACTTGACTTTCTTATTGAAGGCCCTGGCCATCCTGTTATGATATAGTTGACCATGACACATTGCATTCATTCTCTTCCCGTCTATGAGGTCTAGTTTCTCATAACGGCTTTTTACCCACTCTGCATCGCTGAGCTCAGCTTCTTGTATAATTCTTAGAGATGGAATATCCACTTCGGCGGGAATAACAACCTCTGTACCATAAACCAACATATAGGGAGTTGCCCCTGTTGATGTGCGGATAGTGGTGCGGTATCCCAGTAAGGCGAATGATAACTTTTCATGCCATTGCTTGTGCCTTTCTATCATCTTTCTTAGTATCTTCTTGATGTTTTTGTTAGCGGCCTCTACGGCTCCATTCATCTGAGGTCTGTATGCTGTGGAATTCTTGTGTTTGATCTTGAAGGTTTCACACATAGCTTTCATCAAGTCACTATTGAGATCAAAACCATTGTCGGTGATGATTGACTCTGGAACTCCGAACTGGCAAACAATGTGTTCGCGGACAAAGTCTCCCATAACTTTCTTAGTAATTGCTTTGTAGGAGACTGTTTCGACCCATTTAGTGAAGTAGTCTATGGTGACCAAAATGAACCTGTGACCATTGGAAGCGACAAGCTCAATTGGTCCAATAACGTCCATACCCCAGGCGGCGAACGACCATGGTGAGCTTGTTGCATTGAGCTCACTTGGAGGCACTTTTATCATATCCCCATGTACCTGGCAGCGGTGGCACTTTTGAACATACTGGATGCAGTTCGTTTCCATGGTCATCCAAAAGTAACCAGCTCGGAGTATTTTCTTTGCTAAATCAAAACCGTTCATATGTGGGCCACATGTCCCTGCATGAATTTCTTCCAGCAACTTTGATGCTTCATTTGCGTCAACACACCTTAATAACCCCAAATCAGGAGTCCTCATATACAGGATTCCTCCGATGTGGAAAGAATTGTTAGACAATCTCCGAAATGTGCATTTTTGAGTGGAATTTGCAAGCTCGGGGTGTTCTCCTTTTGCCAAGTACCTATCGATGTCATGAAACCAAGGATTTTCGTCTGCTTCTTCTTCGATATGGGCACAGTAAGGTGGATGATTATGGATATTTATGGGAATAGGGTCAATCAAATTCTTGTCCGGATGTTGGATCATTGAGGACAAAGTAGCTAATGCGTTGGCGAACTCATTCTGGATTCTGGGGACGTGCCGGAACTCTATCTTTGTGAATCTCTTTCTTAATTCCTGTACATGGTGCAGATACGGCAGTATCTTGGAATTATTTGTTGCCCATTCTCCTTGTACCTGATGTACCAATAAGTCTAAATCACCGATTACTAACAGCTCCTGGACGTTTATGTCAATGGCCAGATTGAGACCCAAGATGCAGGCTTCATATTCGACCATATTGTTAGTGCAAGGGAACCTGAGTTTGACGGATATCGGATAATGCTGTCCGGTCTCTGATACTAGTACTTCTCCAATACCGACTCCCTTGAAGTTTGTTGCTCCATCAAAGAACATCCTCCAACCATCGTAGGATTCTGCAATATCTTCTCCTATGAATGATACCTCTTCATCAGGGAAATATGTTTTCAGGGGTTCGTGTCCTCCGTCTACGGGATTCTCAGCAAGATGGTCTGCCAGAGCTTGTCCTTTAACTGCCTTCTGAGTCATGTAACAATTTCGAATTCGCTCAGCAGGATCTGCCACTTGGCTAGCTTTCCAATGGGCATGGGCTTTTGAAAGATGTACTTTAATGGATCCATCCTTGATATGAGTATGTTTTGTAGGCGCAGAAGTAGTGTCTTAGCTTTTGGGCTACCCAAGTTAGAGCATAACATGTACGCTCTAATAGAGAATATCGGGCCTCATATGGAGTGAACTTCTTGCTGAGGTAATAAATATCTTGTTCCTTCCTTCCTGTTTCATCGTGCTGCCCTAGAACGCAGCCAAAAGCTCTATCTAATACTTCAAGATAGAGTAGCAAAGGTCTGCCTGGCTCGGGCGGTACTAGGATTGGCGGTGTTGACAAATATTCCTTTTGATTCTATCAAAAGCCTTTTGACAATCATTGGTCCATTTTGTCGCAGCGTCCTTCTTTAATATCTTAAAGATTGGCTCGCAGATGACTGTAGAATGTGATATAAACCGGCTGATGTAATTAAGCCTCCCCAAGAAACTCATCACATCTTTCTTGTTCCTAGGTGGTGGTAACTCTTGAATGGATTTGACCTTGATGGATCCAATTCTATTCCCCGACGGCTTAAACTAAATCCCAGCAGGAACCCAGGATGCACATTTCGCGGGGTTTAGTTTCAGATTGTATTTTCGCAACCTATTGAAGAACCTCCCCAAATTATCCATGTGATCAGAAAATTTCTTTGATTTGATAATGACATCATCTACGTACACCTCGATCTCTTTATGAATCATGTCATGGAATATGGTGGTCATGGCCCTCATGTAGGTGGCCCCCGCATTCTTTAGACCCAATGGCATCATCTTGTAACAATACACTCCCAACAGCGTAATGAACGTTGTTTTCTCAGAATCTTCCTCATCCGTCCAGATCTGGTGATAACCAACGAAGCAATCCACAAAGGACTGCAATTCATGCTTAGCGCAGCTATCAATCAGAATGTGTATATTTGGCAAGGGGAAGTCATCTTTTGGACTAGCCCGGTTGAGATCCCGGTAGTCGACGCAGACTCTGACCTTCCCGTCCTTCTTTGGCACAGGTACAATGTTGGCTAAAAATGTCCGATACTCCACTACCCGGAGAACTTTTGCATTGATCTTCTTGGTAACCTCTTCTTTGATTTTCAAAATCATGTCAAGTTGAACTTCCTGAGCTTTTGTTTCACTGGTGGACACATTGGATTGGTTGGCATTTTGTGAGCCACAACAGACGTACTTAAACCAGTCATGTCATCATACGACCATGAAAATACGTCCGCATACTCTGTTAGAAACTCTGTGTATTCTTTCTTTTCTGATGGTAACAAATGAATGTTGATACGAGTCTCCTTAACGTTTTCTGAATCTACCAGGTTGATGATTTCGGTCTCATCCAGGTTGGACTTAGGTCTGTTCTCAAAGTTCTCAACTTTTTTGACAATCTCGTCGGGTATGTCGTCCTCTTCTGAATCAATGTCCATTTGCCGCGTTGTCTCATTGCATGTCACAGTCATCGGTTCATCAAGACAAGTAATAGTAATGTTGTATAAATAAAGTAATGGGAGAAAACAATAATAATAAATATCAGATTCGTAAGAGAATTTTAGAAGATGCTTTGATAGATTGAATAACTATTTTGAACATTGAAGATCTTTATTGCAGAAATTGGAAAAATACAGGAAAAAGGAAATCATTTAGTAAATAAAACAGTAAATAATGCTTGTTTTAGCCTTGCTACCCCGAGGCTCGCTGGACTTTGATTGTCTTGATAGACCAGTTCTTGAGATATGCTCCCTTGATCACAGTCTGTATGGAAGGGCCTTCCTCCCCCTCTCCCTCGAGGACAACACAACAATCCATATCATCATTCTCTAGGAACAAACTCCTCATTGCTCCAAGTGCTTCTTCTTCATCTGAACCATAGATAATGTCGGCCTGCTTGAAAGTCTTCTCAAGATGAGGTAGGGACCGCGCCAAGGTGGCGACCAATCATTGAATTCCTGCCAGGTGTACTCATACCCCAGACTGAAAGTGGTGCCATGTTCTTTGAGCTTTATGGGCTTCGTGCCTGGCTCATATCCTCTCTAGTTCAGGATTCTATCGATCTTATTGTCCCATCATTTGTCCTTGGCGATAGCATTGACTCGTTCAATATGGTGGTAAGTTCCTCCTCCTATCTTCCTTTTCCCGTCAATCACCGGAATATTTTGACGGTTATAAATGGGGTTGCTATTGTTACCATGAATAATCACCTCTTGGTGGTTCCACTCGAATTTTATCGCCTGATGTAGTGTTGATTCTACGGCCCCAGCATCATGAATCCAGGGTCATCCCAACAACATGTTGTAGAATGCCGGAACATCTATCACCTGGAAATCCACTTCGAACTAAGTCGGTCCCATCTGTAGACATAGACTGATCTCCCCCATGGTGGACCTCTGAGAACCGTCGAAGGATTTCACATTGTTCGCCCCATCCTTTATCTCATGTAGCCTTTTACCTAATTTCTTAAGCGTTATTAACGGGCAGACGTTAAGACTGGAACCTCCATCGATCAAGATTTTTGTAATGAAATGATCCTCGCACTGCACGGTGATGTGCAGTGCTTTGTTGTGCCCCAATCCTTCAGGAGGTAGCTCATCCTCATGAAAAGTGATTTTATGACTCTCCAGTACCTGGCCTACCCTATTGGCCATTTACCCACTAGTGATGTTGTTTGGCACATATGCTTCACTCAACACTTTCAACAAAGCATTTCTATATGTTTCGGAATTCTGCAAAAGAGAGAGGACGGATATTTGTGCCGGTGTCTTGTTCAGCTGGTCGATGAATGAATACTCCTTTTCCTGTAGCTTCCTCCAAAGGTCATCAGGACCCGTTTCGATAAGGGGAGGCCGATTGGCGGCCTTCTTGCTTGACTCGGCCAGATGCTCAAGGGTGTAGACCCTACCAGTTCTCGTCATACCCTGTGTTGCGACAACTTCCTCAGACCTGAACTTGCTTTTCCTTATTGCCTTGGTTATGTGGTCCCAAGGAATAGTGTTTGAATAGAAGGATGGCGTAGTTGACATTGCCACCAGAATTGGTGCATCCATCTTTAGTTCAAACGAAATATGTGTTCGGGGTGGCAAGATTGCGACCTCGAACGAGGCTGGTGTATTTTCTGGAGATACAAACTCAACTTCAATTGGCACTGGTGACTTTTCCGGTGGTGCTGCTTCAAACTCAAACGGTATAGACATATCCACTTCAGCGGCCTCAGATGGCTGAATCTGGACTATGATTGGTTTGAGAGTAACTGCGGATTTCTTTTGGTCATCGCCTTCTGTGATCAACCCGATTGACCCCTCGGGATCCCAATCATCTTCTATTTCAATCATATGGATACCTCTACCCTTATGGTCTGCCATAGAATTGTCGGGGACGTTTGGAGCCGGGTGTTTTGCCACAATAATCTTGTTGTCAATGAGAGCCTGTATTTTGTCCTTCAGAGAACGACATTCTTCAATGGTGTGTCCTTTCATGCCGGAATAGTATGCACATGATTTGTTTGGGTTAACCCACTGAGAAGGGTTCTCAGGGGTGGCAGCAAGGATATGTGTGACATAACCAACAACTTTGAGCTTCTCATGCAGCTAGTCAATGGGCTCGGCTATGGCGGTGTATTGCTTTGGAGGGTAGCGATCAAAATTGGGACAAGGTCTAGGGAAGTTTTGGCGTGCAGGGGGTGATTGGTAATGGGATGGTTGGGAATTATAAGTGTGGTAGATAGGAGCGGGTTGTGATATTTGGGTGAAGCAGGTTGATATGTGGGTGGTGGAGCTTGGTAGGAAGGTGGTGGAGTTTGGTAATTTGGTGAGCGTGCTTGGTAATTCGGGGTTGGATGATATGTGAATGGAGGTGTCAGATAGGTTTGGTATTTGAGCAGGGACTTGTTTCTTTGTGCAACCATTACGGCTCCCACATCTCTCTTGTTAGACACACCACCGGACTATAGAGCCTTGTTAATGGCTTGCAAGGTTTCAAAATTTGTAACCATACCGCTTTTAATACCTTCTTCGATCCGCTCACCCAATTTGATGATGTCAGAAAACTTGTGGCCCTCAACCATCATTAATCATTCATAATACTACGGGTCCTGAGCCCGGACAAAGAACTTGTTCATCTGTTCTTCCTCTAGAGCAGGTCTGACTTTAGAGGCTTCGGACCTCAGCGAGTAGCATACTCGCGAAAGGTTTCTGTAGGCTTCTTCTTCAAATTTTGAATGTAGAACACATCTGGTGCGTTCTCTGTGTTGAATCTAAACCTGTCCATGAAATCAGACACCATGCTTACCCAGTTTGACCATTTCTTGGGTACTTGGCTGATGTACCAAGATAGTGCATCTCCCTTCAAACTCCTCATGAATAAATTTATGCGTATTCTTTCGTCCTTTCCCACGCCAACCAATTTTTCGCAATAGGTCCTCAGTTGGACTCTCGGATCACCAGTACCGTCGAACATTTCGAACTTTAGAGGTTTGTACCCCTCCGGCAGTTCGACATCAGGTTGGATACAAAGGTCTTCATAATTCAACCCTTCAATCCCCTTGGTCCCTTCAACACCCTGAACTCGGTTGGTCAATTTCCTAAGCTCCTCGGCCAGGTTCCTGATAAGTAAATCTTTTTCGTCAGACTCGGATGCCTGTGGGATAGGCAGAGTGGAATGGATCATGGTTTCCACATAGATAGGATTTTTATAGGTGTGGAAATGGTCTTTTGTGGGGTTTTGAGGGTCTGGGATGAGTAGTGGGGTGTTATTTGTAGTGTGGCAAGTATTGTACTATGTCGGGACAGTTTGGTTCTTTGGGGGAGTGGTGTGATGGTGAGGTGCGGGATGATTTTGATGTCTTGGGATATTTTGTGGAGGTGCGGGGTTTTGAGAATTTGGAAGGTTGACGTCAGGGACGTTGAGGGAAAATGACAAGTTGGCCAGATTCCGGACTTGATCGAGTTCTTCCTGAAACTTCAACAATTTTTGTTCAAGTGGCAACATGTTCTCATGTAGGACCTGAATACCTCGGCCATCAGTGGCCTCTACCCTTTCAATCACATTCTTCTTTCTGATTCCGCTTGACTCTTCCATCTTACTTTTGCCTTTGTCTTTGCGTTTAGGAGGAGTAGGCGGAGATCCCTTGGATCTGGTGCGATAGGCTGATGATGCCAGAATGCACGAACTAACCTTTGGGGAGGGGAGTAAGAAAAAATAAAAACAAAAAGTAACCAAGTCAGTGAGGATTATGAAAAGAGTATTGCAGTATTTAAACACATAATGCGGAAATAAAAGCGTGTCCTAAGTTGGGGACCTCTTTGTGCCTGAGGTAGGCCTAGCGACAAATTGATTTGGAGAACTTTAAATGCCAAATGCCTCATTTTATTGATAATAAAATAGACAAGTCCCCAAGCGACAAACGAAAAATAAAAATCACTAATGGCCATTGGCCTTATTACATTGTTAGAAAAAGAAAGACATTCCTATCTACTTGGTCCCAAAAGGACCTTCCCCAGATTCGGCATTCATGCTTTCTTCTAACAGCTTTCACAGCTCGCGAAGTCCCAACAACAGATAAGTTCTGGCTAGGTATCCCCCTGCAGCTCCCTCAACCTTTTGACAATCTTCAACCCTTTTGATGAACTTCTCTTCCAAATCGATTATACCTCGTTCCAAATATCCCAGCCTCTTGTTGGCACTAATACCCGTGTCCTTCCATTCCTAGATCAGTCTTTGTTGGACTCATGTATCTTGTGGTGATCATCTTCATTTTCCTAGATCCTTTTACGCAACTGGTTGAACTTGACTTGTGCTTCAGCCCTTTCATCTACAACCCTGTGACCTCAGACGTACCCTGGCTTGCTCTGACCACCCAAATCTTCTTCTAACCAGCCCAGATAAAAAGGTGTATAACCGGCGTGATACCTGTCCAACTCGATGGTGTCTTTCTCAAGAATAACCTTGAAGTGCCATAGGTGATGAGCTTGTCACTTGTGAGGACTGTCATTATTTTGAAAGTCGGCCTAGAGATGGCTCATCTTCTCGACCCTAGGGATGACTTGCTTCCTTACTGCTTGCCTCATAACTCGAAGAGAGACGTAAGGGTATGCCCCCCTTAGACCAATTAGTACATGAAATGATGCGTATCGGGATCGAATGATGAACTCTTCCATTGAAAACCATTCGAACATTCATTGATGTTCTATCAACGGTGCCATTTTGATGTTCCCAAATCGGAACACATATCTTTCGCGATCCCAGAACAGGGTAGCAGCCTCTACTATCATTTTGTTAGATTGGAATGTTATAACATGTACTTTAGGGTGATACTATGGTTCATTACATGATAAGGAGGTTATTCTATGAGTTATTTTTGTCGTGTGATTGTCGTGTGCTACGTTTTGAAGTCAAGCGATTTGTGGAACAAAAGTTGGCAAAGATCATCACAAGTTACATTCACAAATATGCTGAAAATTAAGTCAAATGTAGATGAGCATTTCTACCAATGTACTTGGAATTAGGGGATGATATACCTACCAAATTGAAGATATACGAGTATATTTTCCAACAGATTAAACCTTTAATTGAAAATTTTTTTGAGTAGAGAGATATTTGTATTTTCATGGGACTGCGCAGATTGGTAGGTGACAAGTAGGTGCATCACCTACTTGCCAAAAGGAGAGGCCTCAATTAATAGTTACAAAGTCGTCCAAGAGGGAAATTTTAAGGGCTTATCAACTCATTATCTCACCCATATTTCAGACCATGAAAATAGAATTGAATACCTGAAACTCCTCCTCATTAATCCCACACAAACCCTAGGTTACTTTGGGTGTTACGATATGATTCTAGTGCTGAAAAGCCCGGACAGCTTGCTAGTTCCCATTTATACTTCATGTAGCTGCGTTGGGGACTGTTTTTGGATGAATAAGGGCTAGTTTTCGTGTCTTCTACTCTGTACAAGGTAAATTAATGCTTCTCCTTCCATTATCTAGGCTTGTACGAGTTGTAATTCGATCGTGAAGACTAGACCTAGAAAGTTTCGAAAGAGTGGCATGTTGTTTGTTGTTGCGTCATTGTTGGCTGGTTGTAAAATTATTTTGAATTTGAATTCATGGCTGGTTTATTGTATGAGAGGATTAATTATGTATTGTTGGTTGTGTTTATCAATTTGAAATAAAAGACAGGCCGAAACGTATTGTTATAAGCTGAAAAATCAATTTTGAGTTGCTGAACTTGTGGGACTATTTTGTGGGCTGTTTCGTGTTTCTTTTGGGTTGCCTATTTTGCTACTGTATTAATGGAGTTTTTGAGGATAAAGGGCGTGGAGAAAACACCACATAATGTCAGGGTGGTTGGCTGGTCGTTCATAGTTCAATATTTTAGGTTGTTTGACACTACTTTTGCTGTCGATTTATGTATGAAGTGGTTAGAGTGTGTGGGCTGTTTTGTAATATATTGTGGTGGATATAAGGTTGGGAGATAATTCATACATGATTTTATTGTTTTTTTATTGGTATTTTTGGTATATGGAATTGGAGGAGGGCCTTGTTACAGGGGAGATGCTGCCCAAATTTACATAAATGAGCTACTAGCTTAAGTTACAAACTTAGCCTTTACCCAGCACTGATTTTGAATCTCCTCATGCTGTGGTAGATTGAGTTGAGTTTTTGAAGAATTTCTTGGAAGGTATTAAGGACTCAACGGAGTTAAGGTATGTTAAGGCTCTTCCTTCATTCTTTTTGGCATGATCTAAAGTGAAACGAACGTTAACGATATGCTATTTCATAATGACTCTACTCCTAGCAACTAAGGTTGTCCATGTTGTTCCTTCCTTACAAAGTTACTCTAAGAAAGTATGTATGATCCTTGAGTCCTAGAGAAGTTCATATTGATGGTATGATGTCCATAATGTTAATCGAAGGTTCAACTACCTTACGTCACTCTGAAAGGTTTAGAGCGTGATTTCATGAGTCCAACATGCATTATATATAGTATCTATCTTACTCTACCGACCCACGCTATAGTCGGCTGAGTACGACACCTATTGTGCAACCACTGATCAATTGGGTTTACCGAGCGCCACGTGGACGGGTATGTTTTTACCGAGTCCTCTTTGAGGCCGGGTACGATATGATGATGATGATGCCCACAGAGGCAGATGTTTTTAAATGATTATGTATATATATGTATCATGCATTTCTTGTTACTATATCTTAGAGGCACTCAAATGCTACAGCTTGTATCTCCTACATCTATCTTTACATTTCTGTTCATTTATATGTTTCTGCCTTACATACTCAGTACTTTATTTGTACTGACATCCCTTTTGCCTGGGGACGCTGTGTTTCATGCCCGCAGGTGCCGATAGACAGGTAGAGAGTCCTCCTAGTAAGCTATCAGCCCAGCGGAAGGTGTTGCTGCACTCCACTTGCTTCGGAGTCGCTCATTTTGTCAGTATTATTTAGACATGTATTGAGCGGTATGTCGGGGCCCTGTCCCGGTCTTATGATGTTTATGTACTCTTAAAGGCTCAAAAAAATATTTCATATACGTAAAAGATTGTATGGCCTTGTCGACCTATGTTTAGTGTAAGAGTGATCATGTCAGCCTTATAGGCCTGTATGTCACATGTACAAGTTTCTATATCATGTTAGGTCGTCCTATGTATAGCATTTACTTATGTTTTTTTTCGATTATATCATGATGACCCTTTTGGCACATTTACCAATTATAGTGCTATAAGAAAGATATGTTATGTTGGTACTCGGTTGAATAAAGTATCGGGTGCTCGTCGCAGCCCTTCAGTTTGGGTCGTGACAGCCTCAGTCTCAGATATTATTATTTGGCACATCATATCATTGTTTCGGGCTAGTTTCATGGCATTGTGAGTGAGTGTGTGTGAGACTGGAGGGTGATGACTAAGTGAAGCCGAGAGCCTGATTATGAGTGACATATATGGGATCGGGCTGCACGTCACAGTGGTTATGTTGATGATTCTCATAGCGCTTGGGTTGTGGGAGCCCCTCCGGAGTCTGTAACACACCCCCAGTGAGCGCAAATGATATTATTGAGGAACGGATTTCCCTGGACATGGATTTCCCTAGACATGGATTTGTCCAAAGTATTGATACCTGGAGATGGATTTCTCCGCAGGGTTGGATTAACCTTTTTCCACGGTACCGAGTGACTATACAGTCAGCATCGAGTATGTTTCGGGATGGATTTCCCAAGTTCGGATGGCCATATGTGGTACCGTCACTACCTATCAGTCCATAGTTTGGAGTTTTTACTTACTGAGTTGGTGTACTCACGTTACCCCCTGCACCTTGTGTGTAGATTGAGGTATCTCCGGCCACGATAGCGGTTGTTGACTATTTCGGTCGCGGACTTCTTCGGAGATAGCAAGGTAGTTGCCTAGCGATCGCAGTCCCGCCTTTCTCCTTCCTTATCTTTCTTTTAGAATATTTTGACTATTCTCAGACTGTGATATCTTATTACATTACATAACATATGTAGTATTGGCTCATGACTTAGTGACAACCGATGTTGGGGTTTATTTTCCCGCATTTTGGTTTGAGTTTACCTCTTTTACGCATATTTACATTTGAAAAAGGCTATTATCTAATTTTTTATGAAATATCGAGTTGTTTAGGGATTTGTCAGCTTGCCTAGTTCCACGATAGGTGCATTCACGACCGGGTTGGTTTTGGGTCGTGATAAGTTGGTATCAGACCCTAGGTTACATAGGTCTCACAAGTCATGAACAGTTTTAGTAGAGTCATGAAGATCGATGCGGAGACGTCTGTACTTATCTTTGAGAGGCTGTAGAACCCTTAGGAAAGAAATCTCACATTCTTGAATTCTTTTTGTGTGAATCTATTGATTCTGATAACTAAACTTCTATTGTTTCATTCTCTCACAGATGGTGAGGACCCATGCTACCGGACAGGATGATCAGCCACCAGTTTGGCCCGTGAGAAGCCGAGGCCGTGGTCGAGGCTGTGATAGGGGTGCAGCCCGTGAAGCAGCCGAGGTTGCACCTATAAACCCTCCCATTGCTTCAGATCAGGTCCCAGCCGCAGATACTCCAGCGAGACCAGCTCAGGAACCCTAGTGCCTATTGTGATTCCTGACCTTCAGGAGACCCTAACTCAGATCTTATCAGTGTGCACTGGTTTTTCACAGCCGGTCTCAATTACTACATCCGCAGCTACTTCAAAGGCCGGGGGAGGCACTCAAACTCCCACCACCCGTACACCCGAGCAGGTTGTTCATGGACTTCAGACACCATAGGCACCACCAGCCTGGCATGTTGCACCTGCTCAAGATTATGTGGTTCCAGTCATACCTGATGACGAGGAACGTAGATTGGAGAGGTTTGGTAGACTTCAGCCTTCGACTTTCAGCGGGACAGAGGGCGAGGACGCCCATGGTTTGATGGATAGGTGTCAGTGTATTCTTCGGACAACAGGCATTCTGGAGACCAGTGGGGTCTCATTCACTACGTTCTAATTCTCGAGAGTTGCCTTTACTTGGTGGGTGGCTTATGAGAGGTGTAGGACTATTGGTGCAACACCCCTTACCTGGCAGCAATTTTCCATTCTCTTTCTGGAGAAGTATGTCCTGCAGAGAGGAGCTGCGCAGATAGTTCGAGCAGTTGCGTCAGGATGATATGACTGTGACACAATACGAGATGAAATTTTTAGAGCTAGCCCGTCATGCTGTTTGGTTGGTTTCTACAAACAGGGAGAGGATCAGGAGGTTCATGGATGGCCTAACATATCATCTACGAATTCTTATGACCAGAGAGATGGTGTATGGTGCTTCTTTTGAGGAGGCGGTTGCCATCACCCGAGGGATAAAGTCAATTTGCCAGTAGGAGCGAGTTGAGAGAGAGGCGAAGAGGCCTCGCGGGATCTGGTAGTTTTGGTGGTGTTCCTTTAGGAGGTCAGTTCTAGCATGGTAGAGGCCGCCATTCAAACATGCTCAGTCAGCTCGTCTAGGTCACCGTGGTGGATCATCTAGGCATGGCCCTCACAGTTCCCAACAGGGCCATTCATCTCTCAGTTCCTTTCCAGCTCAGAGTTTGACTCATGCACCATCAGCTAAGGTTTCATCTATGCCTGGTTCTTCTAACGGGTATCCCGCTGCTCAGGGCTCCCCTCAGTCCCCATTTCCAGTGGCTGGTAGAGGTTTATTTGAGTGTGGAGATTTGGGATATATCAAGAGGTTCTGTCCCCGCCTTACGGGATGTTCATCTCAGCAGAGAAGTCAGCCTTCGACATTAGCTCTAGTTACTTCACCACCCGCCCAGCCAGCTAAGGGTAGAGGTCAGTCAGCTAGGGGTCGCCCTTGATGGGGAGGTAGATCCGGTGGTGGTCAAGCTTGTTTCAATGCACTCCCAGATAGACCAGATGCTATGGCTTCATATTCCGTGATTACATGTATTATTTCAGTTTGTCACCGAGATGCCTCAGTCTTATTTGACCCTGGTTCCACATATTCATATGTTTCATCATATTTTGATCATTTTCTGGATATGCCCTGTGAGCATTTAGTTACATCATTTCATGTGTCTACTCCTGTGGGCGATACTATTGTTGTGGACCGTGTGTATCTGTCATGTGTGGTGTCTATTGGGGGTCTAGAGACCCGAGTGGATTTGTTATTTCTCAGTATGGTTAACTTCGATGTGGTATTGGGCATGGTTGGTTATCCCCATGTCATGTTGTTCTATATTGTCACGCTAAGACCGTGACCTTAGCGATGCCGGGATTCCCGAGGGTTGAGTGGAGCGGTTCCATAGATTATGGGCCTAGTAAGGTGATTTTATACCTGAAGGCTCAGCGTATGGTTGAGAAAGGTTGCCTATCTTATTTGGCTTTTGTGAGGGATGTTGGTGCAGAGACTCCTACTATTGATTATGTTCCAGTGGTCCGTGATTTTTCGGATGTGTTTCCTGTTATTCATTTTGGTATTGATTTGGTGCCAGGAACCCAGCCTATTTCTATTCCACCGTATCGTATGGCACCAGTGGAGTTGAAGGAATTGAAAGAACAACTTCATGAACTCCTAGATAAAGGGTTTATTCGGCCTAGTGTGTCACCTTGGGGTGCACCGGTTCTATTTGTGAAGATGAAGGATGGTTCCATGAGAATGTGCATTGATTACAGGCAGTTGAACAGGGTCACAGTCAAGAAAAAGTATCCTTTTCCTCGTATTGATGATATATTCGACCAACTTCAGGGAGCGAGAGTGTTCTCTAAGATTGATTTGAGGTCCGGGTATCATCAGCTGAATATTCAGGATTCGGATATTCCTAAGACAACTTTCAGAAACCGTTATGGCCATTATGAGTTCTTATGACGTCGTTTGGGCTGACCAATGCCCCAGCAGCATTCATGCATTTTATGAACAGTGTATTCCAGTCATATTTGGACTCATTTTCTATTATGTTCATTGATGACATCCGGGTGTACTCTCGTAGTCAGGAGGATCATGCTCAGCACTTGAGGATTGTATTGCAGAGATTAAGGGAGGAGAAGCTTTATGCAAAGTTCTCCAAGTGTGAGTTTTGGCTGGGCTCGGTAGCATTCTTGGGGCACGTGGTGTCCATCGAGGGTATTCAGGTGGATCCGAAGAAGATAGAGGCGGTGCAGAGTTGGCCTAGACCGGTCTGAGCTATAGAGATTAGGAGCTTCCTTGGTTTGGAGGCATATTACCATCGCTTTGTGGAGGAATTTTCATCAATTGTTTCGCCCTTGACCAAATTGACCCAGAAGGGTGCTCCTTTCAGGTGGTCGGATGAGTGTGAGGAGAACGTTTAGAAGCTGAAGACTGCTTTGACCACAACTCCAGTGGTAGTTCTGCCATCAGCTTCAGGTTCTTATACCGTGTATTGTGATGCCTCAAGGATAGGCATTCATTGTGTTTTGATGCAGGAGGGTAGGGTGATTGCCTACGCCTCGTGATAGTTGAAGACCCATGAGAAGAATTATCCGGTGCATGATCTTGAGTTATCAGCCATAGTTCATGCCTTAAAGATTTGGCGTCATTATCTGTATGGGGTCCATTGTGAGATTTATACTGATCACCGGAATCTGCAGCATCTATTCAAGCAGAAGGATCTTAATTTGCATCAGTGTATATGGTTGGAGCTTCTCAAGGACTATGATATCACTATTCTATACCATCCGGGGAAGGCCAATGTGGTGGCCGATGCCTTGAGTCACCGGGCAGAGAGTTTGGGGAGTCTAGCTTATCTTCCAGCAGAAGAGAGACCTTTAGCATTGGATGTTCAGGCCTTAGCAGGCCAGCTTGTGACATTGGATATTTCCAAGCCTAGTTGGGTGTTGGCTTAATTTGTCTCCAAGTCTTCTCTTTATGACCGTATCAGGGAGTGCCATTATGATAACCCACACTTGCTCGTACTTCAGGACAAGATCCGGCGAGGTAATGCTAGGGATGTGACTATTGGTGATGACGGTGTGATGAGGATGTAGGGCCGGATATGTGTGCCTAATGTGGATGGGCTTCGGGATTTGATTCTTGAGGAAGCCCACAACTCGCGGTATTCCATCCATCCAGGTGCCGCGAAGATGTACCAGGATTTGAGACATCACTATTGGTGGAGGTGGATGAAGAAGGATATAGTCGGATTTGTAGCTCAGTGTCTCAACTGTCAGTAGGTTAAGTATGATCATTAGAGATCGGGTGGCTTGCTTCAGAGATTAGATATTCGAGAGTGTAAATGGGAGTAGATCACCATGTCCTTTGTAGTTGAACTCCCACAGACTTCGTGGAAGTTCGATGCTATATGGGTTACTGTGGATTGACTGACCAAGTCCGCGCACTTTATTCTTGTTGGTACGACTTACACTTCGGAGCGGTTAGCTGAGATTTATATTCGAGAGATTGTTCGTCTGCATGGTGTCCCTGTTTCTATCATTTTTGATAGAGGTTTCCAGTTCACATCGCAGTTCTGGAGGGCCGTGCAACAGGAGTTGGGTACTCAAGTTGAGTTGAGCAAAGCTTTTCACCCTCAGACGAAGGGGCAGTCCGAGCGCACTATTCAGATTTTGGAGGATATGTTGCGCGCTTGTGTCATTGACTTTGGGGATTCATGGGACCAGTTTTTATCGCTCGCGGAGTTTGCATATAACAACAGTTATCAATCTAGTATTCAGATGGCGCCATGTGAGGCTATATATGGGAGGATATGTAGATCTATGGTTTGATGGTTTGAGCCGGGTGAGGATAGGCTCTTGGGTACATATTTGGTGCAGGATGCTCTGGATAAGGTGAAACTGATTCAGGAGTGACATCGCACGGCGCAGTCTAGGCAGAAGAGCTATGCGGACAGGAAGGTCTGTGATGTATCTTTTATGGTTGGGGAGAAGATTTTGTTGAAAAGAGCATCCATGAAGGGTGTTATGAGATTTGGGAAGAGAGGCAAGTTGAGCCCCCGGTTCATTGGGCCTTTTGAGATGCTTCAGAGGGTAGGAGAAGTGGCTTATAAGCTTGCCTTGCCACCCAGCTTGTCGAGTGGGATCTAGTGTTTCATGTTTCCATGCTCCGGAAGTATATTGGAGATACGTCCCGTGTCTTAGACTTTATCACGGTTCAATTGGAGGGTGATTTGACTTATGATGTGGAGCTAGTGGCTATTTTGGATCGGCAGGTTCGAAGGTTGAGGTCAAACGACATAACTTCGGTAAAGGCGCAGTGGAGAGGGAAGCCTGTGAAGAAGGCCACCTAGGAGACCGAACAGGAGATGCAGAGCAGATATCCACACCTATTTGAGGCTCCAGGTACGTTTCTAGACTCGTTCGAGGATGAACGTTTGTTTAAGAGGGGAGGATGTAACGATCTGGCCGGTCGTTCCGAGAGTTATAGCCCCGTTTCCCCATTTTTTCTTCTTTATGTGTTGTTCTACTTTATTTTGTTGCATCGGGTTCGTTTGTTCGGTTCTGGAGTGGTTTTGAAGTGGAATGAGACACTTACTCTCTATTTTAGAAGGTTAAGTTGGAAAAGTCAACCGGATGTTGAATTATGAGTAAACAATCTCGGATTGGGATTTTTATCATTCAAATAGCTCCATTAGGTGATTTTCGACTTAGGAGCGTGTTCGAAATGTAATTTGGAGGTCCATGGTAGAATTAGGCTTGAATTGGCAAAATTGAAAATTTTGTGATTTCTGGTCGGCAGTGGAGAATTAGGTATCGGGGTCGGAATGAAATTCTAGAAGTTGGAATAGGTTTGTAGTGTCATTTGTGACGTGTGTGAAAAATTTCAGGTCATTCGTAGGTTATTTGATAGGTTTTGGCGTCGTTTGTGGAATTTGAAAGTAGTTCTTAGGCTTTAATCTGAGTGTAATTTGGTGTTTTGATGTTGTTTTGGGTGTTCCGAAGGTTCGACTAAGTTCGTGTATTGATGTATGACTTGTTGGTATTATTGGTTGAGGTCCCGAGGGCCTCGCGATGATTTCGGGTGGTTAACGGAGCAATTTTGGCCTTTGGGTGATAGCTGATGCTTGCTGATTTATTTTTTTTGTTTCCTTATACGCGATTGCGTGGGTAGGTCTGCGATCGCGTAGGCTTATGTGGGGCAGAGGTGATTTTTATTCTTCACGGTCGTAGTATATAGGACGCGTTCGCGTAAGTGAATTAAGTTGTGCATCGCGATCGCGTAACTGAGGCCACGTTCGCGTAGAAGGATTTAAGCTGATGATGAGGTGCGATAATTGCTCTATGAAATCGCGTGAGGAAGGATGTGATCGCGTAGGTTTGAAAGGCAGTGATCCGCGATCGGGTGGAGCTAGGCGCGTCCGTGTAGGGTTAAAATGTGGGGCTGCCTATTTGTGCTTCGTGATCGCGAGGCTCATTCTGCGATCGCGATGAAGGAAATCTGGGCAGTAGTGTTAAAAACAAATCGAGGGTTTGAACTCATTTTTCATATTTTGAGCTAGAAATCACGGGATTGGGCGATTCTAAAGCGGAATTTTAGAGACTTGATTGGGGTAAGTGATTTCTATCTAATTTTGGTCAAATTCCATGATTTTGCCTTTAATTTGTGATTTGGGGTGGAAAATTGGGGAAAATGAGGAACAATCCTTTGGATTTTGGGGGTTTTGAATGGGATTTTGTTATCGGATTAGAAAAAAATTGGTTGGGTTACACTCGTGAGTGGATGGGCTTTCAAGTTTTGTAAATTTTGTCGGATTCTGAGACGTGAGCCTAGGGGCCGGGTTCGGGTGAATTTTGGGATTTTGGTTAAAATTGATAGTTTTTCGTGTGGAATTGTTTCCTTGGCCTATATTGGTTGCATTGTATTGGTTTTGGTTAGATTCGAGACGTTTAGAGGCCAAGTCGAGAGTCAAGGTCGTCGCGGAGTAGGATTTTGGCTTAATTAGGTAAGTAACGCTTCCAAACTAGGTTCTGAGGGTTCGAAACCCCGAGATATGTGCTACGTGATTAGAATTGAGGTGATGCACATGCCAAGTGGCGGACGTGCACTGTGAAAATTGTGGCCTGGTTCATTCCATGGCACTGCTTAGTGACTCTTTCTTGCTGATATTCGTGTTTCTATCATGTGACTAAGTAAATGTGTTGTAAATCATGCTAGATATCCTATTAGGGCTTCACACCGATACTGTTGAGACCTGAGTGGTCGTTTATTGTTGTCCTCTCATTTGTTTCATTGATATTCTATACTCAGTCTTATTTATGCATATCATATCATGTCATGTCTCAGTCTCAGATATTATTATTGGGCACATCATATCATTATTTCGGGCTAGTTTCATGGCATTTGAGCCCGTGTGTGTGACACTGGAGAGTGATGACTGAGTGAGGCCGAGAGGCTGATTATGAGTGACAGATATGGAATCGGGTTGCGCGTCGAGTGGTTGTGTTGATGATTGTGATAGCTCTTGGGCTGTAAGAGCCCCTCCGTAGTCTGTAACACACCCCTAGTGAGCGTAGATGATATTATTGAGGGATGAATTTCCTTGGACATGGATTTGTCCGAAGTATTATTGAGGGATGGATTTCCTTGGACATGGATTTGTCCAAAGTATTGATACCTGGAGATGGATTTCTCCGCAGGGTTGGATTACCCTTTTTCCTCGGTACCGAGTGACTATACAGCCAGCATAGAGTATGTTCCTTGATGGATTTCCCTGGGCCGGATGGCCATATGTGGTACCGAGTGGTTGAGCACTTGAGGGTGGGAGTACATGGTACATTTTTATGCATTCTAGCATTTGCACTTAGAGATATGTTGAGCCTATCACCTTACATAGTTCAGATTAGCATCTACCTTGCTTCTTGAGCTTAACACTTGAATGGAAATCATGTCTACTTTACTGTAAAGTTTAATCTGTTATCTGTTGAGGTTTAGTCCGTCATCACCTATCAGTCCATAGTTTGGAATTGTTACTTACTGAGTTGGTGTACTCACGTTACCCTCTGCACCTTGTGTGCAGATTCAGGTATCTCGGGCCACGGTAGCGGTTGTTGACTATTACGGTCGCGGACTTCTTCAGAGATAGCGAGGTAGCTGCCTGGCAATCGCAGTCCCACCTTTCTCCTTCCTTATCTTTCTTTTAGAATATTTTGACTATTCTCAGACTATGATGTCTTATTACATTACAAAACAGATGTAGTATTGGCTCGTGACTTAGTGACACCCGATGTTGGAGTTTGTTTTTCTACATTTTGGTTTGAGTTTACCTCTTTTACGCATATTTCATTTTGAAAAAGGATGTTTTCTAAAACTTTATGAAATATCGAGTTGTTTGGGGATGTATCGGCTTGTCTAATTCCACAATAGGCGCCATCATGAGCGGGTTGGTTTTGGGTCGTGACATCAGTCCAATTCAAAAGTAGGAAACACTTAACTCTAGTAAAATAGATCATACTGCATAAACCTTAGGTGAGTCACTCCTTGGCATCGACGCACAATTAGGAAATCTACCCTAATGTCAACAAATCATGCACCCAACGACATGACTACTGTGGAAAGACAAACAAACCTGACAAGACACTTAAAGATCCGAAGCAAATACTAACCCAAATACCTTTATTTTACCCATCTCAGAAAATGGAAATCAGTCGAAAACATCCATGAGATCAGCATGGTAATGGGAGCACCACTTGAACTATAACAATGGGGGAAAAATATTCGATGGGAGCACAGAGATGAGGTTCGGACGCACCTGGGGGCATTAATCGCATTGTTGAATATTTGAGCAGATAGAGTGCTCACTCGTCCGTTGATAGAATTTTGGGATCTGGCTAAGGTGGTATTTAAATTTTCCGATTGTGAGATAGTACCTATATTGGAAGAAGTCACATGTTTTATGGAGCTGCCATTTAATGTAAGGAAGCCAATATTTCCAGTCACTATGCCCAGTTACCGGTTCTTGGATGCCTTAGGCCTCACCAACAGTAGGAGTCTCAGAAGTATCGAGGGAGGATGGGTAAGCCTCGACCAGCTGTTCGAAAAATTTGGGCAACGTTAAAGCTACAAATGGTATTCAGGGGAGTTTCAATGTGACCAAGTGACGTGGGAGGGTTTCAGGCCTATCACTTTCTCAATGGAACTATTGGGACTATTGGTCTTCCCACGGCGAAGGGGTCCTATCAGCATCAACTTGTTACCGGTAGTTTTGGAAACCTTTCGTGGCAATCTTCAAGCTACTTTGGTGCCAATGGTGTTGGATGAGATGCTGAGGGCTTTGTCCGCATGTGCACAATGGTATGATTTGTCTATAGGTTGTAACTTGCTGCATCAGATCTGGGCTACTGAACATTTCTTCCTGCAAGAGGCTACCATCGACTACTTTGTGGGCTCAGCAACATGATTGCAGCCACAATGAAAGAATGAGACATTGGGCCTCCCCACATGCGCAAGAAGAGTGGAGGGATACATTGACCAACCTGAGCGGGGAATGGATCAAATGGAAGCTATCCTGGTTAGGTGGAAGGGAAATCTCGAGGACTCCTCTTCATTGAGATGATCAGACTTGAAGGTATTCGGCAATAGTCACCCCTATGGGTCTCAAACAATTTGGTATAACCCAAGACGTGCCTCTGTAGACAAGGATATCGCTCTACGAGGATGAGTACAACGGGCAGATTCAAATTCCCAGGATTAGAAGGATCCAAGAAGAGTGGAACGACATGGTCACAATTCCTATGGGTCAATTCTCATGGTGTACTCCTAAGTAATATGTCTGGATAAATATGGGAGAAGAGTTGGTGCAACCAAGCAGAAAGGGTATAGCCTGGTTAGAGGACGCGGTGGCTACATTGCAAATTTACCATGAGATCCTGCCAAATTTACCTTGTGACGACTTCAATATACCGGTAAGTATTCCCAGGATCCCTTGACCACATGTTGCCGCTTGCTGAAGACGATGACCGGGTAGTGGAGTGCATCCAAATAGAGTCTAGCATAGAGCCAAAAGAAGATTCGGATGAGGAGGAGGAGTTCAACTATGACGAGGAGGAGTTTGAGGAAGACCCGGAGGAGGATGCGGAAGAGGAGCCAGAAGAAGAGGAAGATATGCAAAATGGCTCAGGGGATGGTTATTACAGTCGGTTGATCCCTCTTCCTTTCCCACTTTGTACCTTTATCCCCAGTTCTCTCTTTACTTTCCAAAGCATTTAATGGTGTTGTCATGACCCGGAATTTCCACCTTCGAGACTGTGATGGCACCTAACATTTCACTTGCCAAGAAATCCAACGTTAGAGAACCGTTAAGCTAACTATTAATCAATTTTAGTAAATAAAGTCAGTTAAGCCCAAATAAAATAAACCCGAGTGCAGAATAATATAAATGCCCATAATATTTACTATAATTCAGATATAGATTCTCAATTCAGGAGCTTTTACGATTTTCTACAAATACAGCCTAAAAGAAATACAACTATTTTGAACAAAAAAAAATAGTAAAAATAGGAGAAAATAAAAGGGGACTTCAAGGTCTGCGGACGCCAGCAGATCTACCTCGAGTCTCCAATAAGAAAATCCGAGCTACTACGCCTCATGATCAGCTGGGACCAATGCCAAAATCTGCACAAGAAGTGCAGAGTGTAGTATGAGTTTAACCGACCCCATGTACTCTGTAAGTGCGGAGCCTAACCTCGACGAAGTAGTGACGAGGCTAAGTCGGGTCACTCACACTACAACTTGTACGCACTATATAATAAAGACAGAAAAGGAAATATAGAATGAAATAAGGCAGTCAAATGAAATTAATAGCTACAACCTCAAGAAATAAGCCAGTGACGTTCAGAATTACCAATCCTTAGAGTTCAACCCGATTTCATAGGTCGTTGCAGCGCGCAACCCGATCCCACCGTACAACACGTAATCCTTCTTTATTTCATCGTAACAACATCAACAATAATAACTAATATGTATATTTGTTGTGGCATGCAACACGATCCCGCCATATCACAATATCAGTATCACAATTCACCCTTTTTTCACTGATACAATTCACCCTTATTCCACCTGTTGCGGCGTGCAACCCGATTCCATCGTAAATTTCAAATTCACTCTTATTCTACCATATCAATCCACCCTTATTTTATCTGTCGTGGTGTGCAACAAAATCCCGCCATTTCAATACCAAATACTCAATAAGCACAGTAAAATTAACAATTCGAATCATGAAAAGCCTTTACGATAAATAAATATCAAACTTAAGCCAAAAGGAAACCTTGTACAACATAGGAGTCGACATAAGTAATACTACACAGCGAGACCAATACAGTAATTGACAATTAGAAGGTGCAAATAAACCAACTTAAGCAAATAGCAGGAAATCATGAACCTATGAAAAGATCTAAAACCATTAACAAGAGAAGACATTGATTAACAGGTAGCAGTTAAGCATGAAAAACATTTAGAGCATATAACAGTTAAGACAGAGAAAGAGATAATTAGGGAAAAGCAGAAAATCAGGGAAAACAGATAATTCAACGGCGTATAAGCAATTGTCACCTCGCATATACGCCGCTCACATGAAATTCACATAGCACATAGTCTAAGGGTTCCTAATTCTCTCAATTCAAGGTTAGACTCAACACTTACCTTGCTCCAAAGATCGCTCAATGCTCAACCACAACTTTGCTTTCAAACAAGCCCCCGAACCAACAATATCTAGAAAATTACCAACCAAACGATTCAATTAAGACTTAGAAACTACCCACAATTGCAAAGGATTCAATTTAGGTCATTACTGAAAAAGTCAACTCCCGCCCCCTTGGTCCAAACTCAAAATTCGGACCAAACCCAATTACCCATTCACTCCCGAGCCCGATGCACCAACATATCATTTAAGCTCAAAAACACTCCTTATCCTATTCAAACTCACCCGAGCCCTCGGGGCTCCAAACCAAATATGCACACAAGTCTGAAAACATCATACGAACTTGCTCGCGCGATCAAATTGCCAAAATAACACCTAGAACTACGAATTGAGCATCAGATCAAAGGGAATTATCAATAAAACTCATGAACTTCTATTTCAAAAACCGGACATCCGAATAATGCCAAACCAACTATGTTTCTCACAAAACTTGAAAGACAAGTCAAAATTATAGTATTGGACCTATACAGAGTTCCGGAACCAAAATACGGACATGGTATGAATAAACTAAAACATTGGTCAAACTTTCAAAGTCATTAAGATTTTAAACCCTCAAATTTTAACAAAGTATGATACCTCGGGCGAGGGACTTTTGAATTCGATTTTGGGCATATTCCCAAGTCCCAAATTTCTATACAGACCCACCGGGACCGTCAAAACACGAATCCGGGTCGGTTTGCTCAAAATGTTGACCGAAGTCAACTCAAATGGATATTAAGGCAAAAATTCTTATTTTTATCAGTTCTCAACATAAAAGATTTCCAGGAAAAACCATCCGCGCTGCGCACGCAAATCAAAGAGTGCTAATATGAGGTATTTAAGGCTTAGCACAAAAATAGGTTTTTAAAACATAAGATGACCTATCGGGTTATCACAGGTGATCTAAAAAACTGATAAATTATGCTTGATTACAGGAATGGTGGAAAATGAGCCTCAAAGATGAAATCCAACTCAAGAAGGAGAAATATGAACCAAGGACAAAAACAGGCACAGGAGCTCTTAAGTGCGGGCTTTAGATTATCATCTGTGACCGCAGATTGTGAAGAGAATCCCAGCAGAGACCTGTGAGAAGTGTTGTCCGCACATGAAATGTGCGGCAGCAGAAGCAAGGCAAGACCGAAGGTTCAGAGAACATGCAGTTCAAGTCCAAAGGAAGTCCGGACCGCACAATTATTGTGCGGCCGTAGAAGATCAGATGTGCGGTTGCAGTGCATTAGTGCGGTCCGCAAAATAGCCATGTGCTACCGCACTCATAAATGTGTGGACCGCAGAAATAAAGAGATGTGACATCGATTCAGAATTGTGTGGCCGCAAGAGTCCATTCCTGCCATGCTAAAAAGAAGTGCAGGCCGCACATGAAATTGTGCGACCGTAGAACCTCCGTAAAGGGAAATTTTGTCCCAAAATTTTAGCATTGTATAAATAGAATAGTTTCACTTTTTTAGGTTAACTTTTGTACCTTTTGACATAAGCAGCCGTTTACTTTTCTTATTTTAGTAGTTTTAGCTATTTCGATCTTTTTGAATATTAGTTTTATTATTTTAATCATTAATATAAGTTTAATTATCACTTCTTGTACTTTATCTTCTGATAAGCATGAGTAGCTAGATTTTCACTTGGGTTATGGCCCAACCCTAGTGTGTAAACTTAATGGGTATTTGATTTATTTCTTGTTTATGGTTGGGTGTTGATTATCAAGCCTTGTTCTTGCTTTTAATTGAAGATTTAACGGTTGCAAATATTATTTCATGCCTAATTGGCTTGGTCTCTACTTGAGAAAGAGAGACTTAGTCTAGAAAAACTTGGTTAGCAAGGAATTGGGTCAATCGAGAGATTAATAAACCCAATAAAAGGGTTGAATCTAGAGATAGTAAAACTCGACTTGAGCTTACTATCAATTGCTTTGTTCAATACCCATTTGGTCTTGAGAAAGTCAAATTGGAAAAAATCACTCTCTGACCGAGAAGTATTGATTGGGTACTCGAGTGTGGATATCTATAATCCAACCCGACCAATAAAACAAGCCTTAAGGCTTATAACCCATTAAGTGAACACCTAGGTGAAGGTCATATCCCTAGGCCTTTTTACCATTTGAAAAACAAACAAAAAAAATTTGTTAGTTTTATTTCTTAGTTGTTATTCTTGGTTTTAAATAGACTTAGAAACAACCCAACTTTTGTGGAAGTGCAACTCGAGATAATTCAATCTCATTCAATCTAATTAATACTCCTAAGTTCCATTCATAGCTCCATGTGGAAAATCAAACATGACTCCTTGTTGGGTAGTATTATTTCTCCGACCGTTTTATGAACTCAAATAGATGTGTGACTTGGACGAGATAATTTTTTGGCACCATTGTCGCGGAGCTAACAACAGATTTAGCTATATATTTGGTTTTGTGTGTGAATTGTCTCATTTTCCTTCATTGTTACTAACGTTTGAGTATTGTAGGTGCAATTATGGCAAACAATGAGCTCGGAAACATAGCCGTGGGGGATTTGGACGTTGATGATGATGCAATGGATGAGGTCCCTCTTGAACCTCAAGACAATAGAAAGGGTCGACCGCCTTATGACAATGTTCACGTTCCACCCCCACCTCCAACAAGAGCGGCTCCACACTGGGTGTTGCCAAATGAAGGGTATGCAAGTGCTATAGTCTCACCCCTATTAGGGTGGGCAAAATTCAAATAACCAACGTGATGCTCACTTTTCTCGAGCAACGAGGGTTCTTCACCGATGCACCAAGTCAAAATGCATATAAACATTTGAAGAGGTTCGTTGATACGTGTTGGGGAAGCAAACAAACAAATGTCTCCGAGGATGCTTTGAGGTTAAGGCTTTTTCCCTTCTCTCTATGGGGGAAAGCTTTAGATTGGTTGAAACGTTTTCCAAATCATGCCATTCGTACGTGGGATGAACTTGCGGAGAAATTTATTTCAAAGTACTTCTCTCCCGGGCACATGGCTATTCTTCGGGTTGAAATTCTAGCATTTAGTGAAGAGCCTAATGAACCGCTATAGGAGATATCGGAAATATATGGAAAAATGGTGAAAGAGTGCCGCAAAAATGAAATGATGGAGAACATGATTCAGCAAACTTTTTATCAGGAGATCAATATCACCAACCAATGTGTAGTGAATCAACTTGCCAGTGGGACCTTCATGACTACACCTTAGGCATGTGATATTTTGGATGAGATGGCAGATACATCATTGGCGTGGAAATCTAGAGCAAATGTTCCACAAGGTGATCCAAATGGGATTCTTCTTCATAAAGAGTTACATGACCATGGGCAAGCCATAGCCGAGTAGAAAACAACCATGAACCAATTGTTAAAGGCTCAACATCAACAAGTGAAAAACTCTAGGCAAGTCAATGCTACGGAAGGATTCAATATGATGGTAAACAAGAGAAGAACAAGAAGTCCACAAGTGTAACAAAGAGTAGACAATTTTGTGCAAGATGATAGTGGGTATGATCAAGGATATTCTTATAATGATCAATATGAAGAGGTCCAATATGTGAACAACTTTTAAGAGCAAAGAAACAACTACCAAGGCCCTATTCAGCAACAATGGAGACCTTCGAACAACCAAGGCAATTGGAATTATAGCAACTAAGGTAATTGGAGTGGTGGAAACAATCAAGGCAATTGGAGTGGAAGCAACAACCAAGGGAATTGGAAAAATAATAATAATCAAGGAAATTGTGAAGAAACAACCAAGGAGGGTGGAACAACAATCAAGTAAATCTGGGGTTGGGTTTTCAAAGACCCACAATGTACCAACAACCGAGCAACCCACCTCCTTATCCTTCTCATTGTCCTAGTTCCTCCAACAATGAAATGGGTCGTATTGAAAACATGTTCAAGAAAATGATGGAGAAGAATTACAAGTTTGATGCCCAACTTGCTTCACACAATACATTAATCCGTAACTTAGAAGTGCAAATCGGTCAAATCTCTCAAGCTTTAAATTCTCATCCTAAGGGGCACTACCAAGTGATACGGTTGTGGACCCGAAGGGTGGGAACACTGCGGGGAATGACATGGCCATGACTACAAGAAGTGGAAAAGGTGGGAATGCACCTACCTCAAATGAAAGGCATCTTGTGGATGATGAGCAAGTGGTAGAAGAAGAAGAGATCTCGAACAATATTGCGCAAACAAATGATGAAGTGCAGATTGATATTGATGAAATGGTGGAAGGGACTCAAGACGATGTGAACCCGTCTAGGGATCATGGGATTGACATATCGGAACTGGTAGTGTAAAGAGCTAAGGCACCATTGCCTAAGCCACCTCCTCCCCATCCTCAAAGGCCTGCCAAGAAAAATGGAGAGAATCCATTCAAGAAGTTCATTGATATGATGAAGAGTCTCTCTATAAATGTACCTTTGGATGAATCTTTGGAGCAAATGCCCGGATATGCTAAGTTTATGAAAGATTTGATGACAAAGAAGAGATCGATGAATTTTGAAACTATCAAAGTCACTCACCAAGTGAGTGAAATTGTGCATTTAATGGCTCCAAAGTTGGAAGATCCCGATGCTTTTACTATTCTTTGTACCATTGGAAGTGCCAAATTTGCAAAGGCTCTTTGTGATCTTGGGGCGAGTATCAAATTGATGCCCTATTCGGTTTTCAAGACATTGGGAATTAGGAAACCAAGAGGCACATTTGTGAGATTACAAATGGCCGGTCTTACAATAAAGAGACTGTTGTGGGTGATTGAGGATGTATTGGTTCGAGTTGACAAAATCATCCTCCTGATGAATTTTGTGATTCTTGATTTTGAAGTAGACTACGAGGTGCCGATTATTCTTGGTAGACCTTTCCTTACTACGGGGAAGGATCTTGTTGATGTGGAAGCCGGTGAACTCACTTTCAGAGTGGGTGATGAAAAGGTGGTGTTCCACGTGTGCAAATATATGAGGCAACCGAATAGCAATGAAGAGTGTTCATTTGTGGACTTTGTAACGATGTGATTATTGATGATACTAGTGTAGTGATGAATATTGATGATATATTTGAGGCCGTCTTGCTTAACTTTGATGATTAAGAGATGGATGGCTTCGTTGAATGTGTGAACTCATTGAAAGGAATGGTGTTGTACACTAATAATCCCCACAAATTGACCTTGGATATTGAAAATAGGAAAAGTCCTCTAACAAATACCTCAATCGAGGATCCTCCCTTTTAGAGTTGAAGCCATTGCCTCCGCATCTCAGGTATGAATTCCTTGGCCCTTGTTCTACTTTACCGATTATTATTTTCTCTTTCTTGAATAACGTGAAGGTTGACTCTACATTGGCGGTGCTCCAAAAGAGGAAGAAAGCTATTGGGTGGACTTTGACAGATATTTGGGTAATAAGCCCCGCATTTTGCATGCACCAGATTAATTTGGAGGAAATTGCCAAACCCTTCATTGAACATCAAAGGAGACTCAATGAAACAAATCAAGAGGTGGTCAAAAAGGAGATCATAAAGTGGTTAGATGTCGGGGTTGTCTACCCCATTTCTGATAGTTCGTGGACTTCTCTGGTGCAATGTGTCCTGAAAAATGGGGAATAACTGTGGTTACCAATGATAAGAACGAATTGATTCCAACAAGAACGGTGACCAGATGGAGAGTGTGCATGGACTATCGGAAGCTAAACAAAGTCACCAGGAAAAGACCATTTTCCACTTCTCTTTCTTGACCAAATGCGTGATCGATTGGTAGACCGAGCGTTCTATTGCTTTCTATATGGATATACGGGCTACAATAAAATCCTTATTTCCACGAAAGATCAATAGAACACAACTTTCACTTGTCCCTATGGCACTTTCGCTTTCAAGCGGATGCCATTTGACTTATGCAATGCACTGGCAACTTTCCAACGATGTATGATGGTGATATTTACGGATATGGTAGGGGACTACCTTGAAGTCTTCATGGATGACTTCGGTAGTCGGTGATTCTTTTGATAATTTCTTGGCAAATTTGGATAAGGTATTGACAAGGTGTGAAGAACCGAACTTGGTGTTGAATTGGGAGAAATGTCATTACATGGTCGAGGGGGGTATTGTCCTTGGCCACAAGATTTCAAAGAAGGGGATAGAGTTCGAAAAGGAAAAAATAGAGGTTCTAAACTTCCACCTCCAACATCCGTGAAGGGCGTGAGAAGCTTCTTGGGTCATGCGGGGTTCTACCGGCATTTCATCAAGGATTTTTCCAAAGTGGTGAACCCTTTGTGCAAGATTTTGGAGAAAGATGCTAAATTCCACTTCAATGATGATTGCATGGAGCATTTTAATTACTCAATTTCAAGTTGATAACTACTCCCATTATCACCACCCCGAATTGGATTATGCCTTTTGAGCTCATGTGTGATGCTAGTGATGTGACGGTTGGAGCAGTTTAGGGGAAACGTATCAACAAGATCTTTCATCCGGTATACTATGCTAGTAAGCCCCTAAATGATGCCCAATTCAATTACACTATCACCTAAAAAGAGTTCCTTGCTATTGTATTCACTATGGAGAAGTTCAGCCCGTACTTGATGGGTACAAAAGTCATTATCGACACGGATTATGCGGCACTTCGGTACTTTGTGAGCAAGAAATACTCCAAAGCTCTGTTTATGAGATGGGTGCTTTTATTTGAATAATTCTATATAGACATCCAAGACCGAAAAAGAAGTAAAAACCAAGTGGCGAACTACTTGTCTCGTTTGGTGAATGAGGGGAGGTCGCATGATGGCCTTGAAATCAATGACTCTGTAATGACCCAACCGGTTGTTTTGCATATCAAGACCCCGTTCCCCTAAATGAGACTTCCTATAGCGGCTTATTATGATTTATGACTTACGGGGATAGGTGGTTCGGGATTCGGAAGAGTTTAGAGTGGTATAGGAACACTTGGTTCCTTAAGGTTGGCCTTTAAGGACAAATTTTGACTTCGATCAACATTTTGATTAAAAAAACCTCGAAATCGAGTTTCGATGATTCCGGTAGCTTCATATGATGATTTCGGACTTGGACGTATGTTCGGAATGGATTTTGGATGACCCGGGGGGCGTTTCGGCGCCCAATATCGAAATTAGAGTTTCCTTAAGTTTGAAATTTGGTTGGGAATGTGTTTTTGTGTTATCGAGGTCCGAACGGAATTTCGAGACTGGGAACAGTTCTGTTATGTCATTTATGACTTGCCTGCAAAATTTGGTGTCATTCTGAGTAGTATAGGTCGGTTCGGTGCATTGAAAGCGAATTTTAGAACCTTAAGTTCAAAGTTTGATTCAATTTGGTTTTGAGGTCAAATTCATAGTTTCGTTGTTGTTTTTCACGTTTTGAAAATTCGAGCGAGTCCGTAAAATGAATATTGACCTGCCAGTGCCTTTGGACGGGGTCCTGAGGGGCTCGGGTGAGTTTCGGACCCCTCATAGTTAAATTAAAAAATCAGATTTTTCACTGACTAGTTTCCTTTAGTGCGATCGCAGATGCAATGATGCGATCTCATAGAAGAAACTGGGTAGGGGTGCTGAATTCCCTGTGCGTTCGCACAAAGGCACCGCGATCGCGATGGGTTGGGCTCCTGACCTAGTGCGATCGCACACCCCACACGTGTCCGCACAGAGCCTAGCCATTGGGCCAGCCCAGCTACTCTTTACCCTGTACGTTCGCAGGGCTCTCTCCGCGTTCGCATAGAAGGCCATGTGGGTCTGGTTATTTAAAGTTGTGCGATCGCACTGCCCAGGACGCGATTGCATAGAGGAGATCACTGGGCCCTGTGTTTTTATAGCGGGATTTAATTCATTTCCCTCATCTTCTTCTTCTTCCTTGGGACGATTTTCAGCATTCAAGAGGGGAAAACGACCTAGTTATTGAAGGTAAGTAAATTCCACCCTAATATTAGTTTCATGCATGTATTACAAGATAAATTAACTACCTAATCAGTGAAAAATTAAGGATTTGGGGTAGTAACCTAGGGCTTTTGAAAATGTAGAAAATTACCCATGCATTGGCTATGAATTCATACAAAAAGTATATATTAACAATCCTTAGGTTATGGGTGAGGGTTTCCTTCGAGAATTTTCAGAAAGTTGGATTTTGGGATTTCTTCAAGAATGGTGATTTAGACTAAATAATAGGAGAATTCCATGCTTTGAATGTAAATTGATATATTTTTATAACATTTGCCTAGTTTCGAATCTGTGGGTGTCGAGTTCGGAGTTTCGGGCGCATTCTTAACCCGAGGAGTAGGTGCAACGCGAGGTGAGTCTCCTTTCTAACCTTGTAAGAGATAATTGTCCCCATAGGTGATTATAAATGGTTTTTTGTCCTTATTTGTTGGGGCTACGCACGCACGAAGTGACGAGAGCCCGTGCGTAGCTACTATTATGCCTTGTCGGGTAGTTTAGAATTCACAAGCATGTTTTACGTGTTGTATATGTGATCTTGCATATGGTCAAAGTAGTCTAATATCCTAGAATCTCTAATGTGAAGGCCTAATAAGTTATGCTTTAAAGTTGACATTAATAAATTCTCACCCTGTTAGTATGTTCCATGCTAAATTATCTGGAATCATCTGTGAATCATGTATTTATACGGGGACCCGAGTTGCATGGATGATTCGCGAGCGGGGTAGTCCTGGTATTATATTAACCCGAGTCGCATGATTGATTTGAAAGTGGGGTAGTCTTATTATTATATTAACCGTGTCGCATGTTCGATTCGCGAGCGGGGCAGATAGATGCATCTATGGTTCGGGCCGTTCGACCCTCGGCAGTGCACATTTACCTATCACGTCGTAATGATCGTACGTTCATATCCTGTTATATGTTTTGGTAATTTGTGAGAAGCCTTGTAATTGTAACTGTTGATTTCATGAAAAAAGAGAAGGTTAAATAGCTTGTATGCCATGGAAGAGGATGGCATGAGGGTACTAGAGATTGTTATTTGATGCTCTTTTCCTTATTACTGTTCATTACTGCTATTACTGATTTTCCTGTATTCATTTCACATTGTCTGACCCTAGTAAGTATCACGTCGACCTCTCATCACTACTCCTTCGAGGTTAGGCGGGATACTCACTAGGTACATATCTGTTTATGTACTCATGCTACGCTTCTGTACTTAATTGTGCAGGTTCTTAGGCTGGTGCATCTGGTTATCCGACCGGAGCTATGACCCTGGGAGTATATTCTGGACCTGAATCCACAGTGAGCTGCTTCCCTTGGCGACTCTCATCAGTAGTATGGAATTATCTTTTATTTATTTCTGTCTACTTCCTTCAGACAGTAGAACAATTTATTTCATCTTTTGTATGTTCTACTAATTCTCCTGTAGACTTGTGACACTAGTTCCTAGCACACACATAGTAAACTTTATATTTTGGGACTGTATATGTTGGTTCATGATCCTTGTGACTACATTTACTTAAGTTGGCTAATTTATCCGCTTTTACTTGAATTTTCTAAGCTTAAAATTTGGTAATTGTAGGGACGATTTATCAAATAAGGAAATTTCACTAGTAAACAAACTGTTGGCTTGCCTGACCTGGTGTTGGGTGCCATCACGACCTGAGTTAGGATTTTGGGTCGTGACAACATGGTATCAGAGCACTAGGTTCACGTAGGTCTCACAGGCCACGGAAAAACCTAATAGAGTCTTGCGGATCGATATGGAGACGTCTGTATTTATCTTCGGGAGGCTATAGGGTGTTAGGAAACCTCTCTTTATTCATGATCTATCGTGCAGTTGATGGTTTACTAAATGTCATTCTTCTATTCTCTCACAGATGGTGAGGATGCGTACATCTGGCAGAGGCCGGGGGAGGGCACCGGCCCCAGGTAGGGGACGGGGGCGTCCTAGAGCTATTCCAGTTGCACCACCAAGGGATCCTACTATAGAGGAGCAGGGGGAGGTGCCCCCTGAGGGTCCTGCTCCAGTGGACTTCATGACGGTGCCGGGCTTCTAGGAGGTCATGGGCCGTATGATGAGATTTATGGATACTATGTCCTAGGTTGGTGTTGGTTGATTTCCAATGCACACGCAAGTGTACGTGGTCGACAAGTAATATAGGAATTGAAG
>MDKI01271595.1:0-50373 GCA_005239505.1 Nicotiana paniculata
CTAACTAAATTATCTGTCTTGAATGCTTTCAAAGCCATGCGTTCGAGCTTTCATTTGTAATATATAGAACACCTCAATTAGATGAGTGTGTTATGCACCCATTGGACCAAACAAGACTATGATAGGAAGTCGAGTTTAAGTCGGATGATGCGTATACTAAGCTAAAAACCAGAAATACTCGTGTATTCTTTGATGCAGATAATAGGTCAAGAATCTATTATTTGGGTAGTACTAATCAATAGATCTTCAAACATTTGTAGGACAAATCATATCATCAAGGAGGTTAGGCTCATCCTTTATGATGTTTTTTTTTTACACTATTTTTACAAGAAACAGGTTCTGGCCTCTTATAAGTTGAATCTGACCATAAAAGAGGGGTCAGATTCATCTCTATGGAGGTCTTATTCAACTCATAATTCTGACATAGCTTTAATTTTAGCCATTTTAGAGTATGAATCTGACCGCTTGAAGGGTTCAGATTCAATGTTCTACAGCCTTTGTCGATTGTTCACTTCGTAACTTTAAGGGTGATAGCCTACCGTTTAAGCACTTATCATGGGGTGAATTTGGCTATCAACAAATCAAATTCATCTACCCTAGTGCTGATGCTAACAAAATTCAAAACTATACAGGGACTTTGATTATTTAGGCATTTTAGATAATGAATCTGGACATTTAAAGAGTCAAGATTCCTTATTCCAAAGGCCTTTTTCGATCACTTATTTTATACCCTTAAGAGGGTGACTTTCAGCAACTAAACCATTGTTTAAGCACCTGATACGGGGTGAATCTGACCATTATAGAGGGTCAAATTCATCTACCCTAGTGCTGTTTCATAACAGTATCTAGATATCTAAAACCTGGAATAAACCAGTATTTCAGCATCTTTGTAGGATGAACTTAACCATTAGAGGTTAAGTTCATTACCCTTTGATGCTATTTTCTAACACAAACATTGATTGCACAGTTATATAACAGGCAGTTTTAAGATGAAACAGACTTATGTAAAATTCAGAGATTAGAAACTAAACAAACATAATGTGTTACTCTATATACATGCATATAAGTTTATACAGAAATAGGTCTAAACAAATAAAAATACAGATTCATAGAGGAAAGACAAACAGATTTCATATTTTCATACTTCATAAAGAGAGAAGTCAGTTTTACATACCTTTAGAATAAGATAACAACAGAAAAACTTGACCAAATAGAGGTCAAGCAATGGGGGTCAGCAGAAAAGCAGAGAAAGCCAGCAGCAACAAACAGCAAACCCAAAGTAGAGAAAACCCAGGGGAAGATGATTTTTTAATACCCAAATAATTGAAATAAGACAGCAACCAAAAACCAAGTCTTTTTGGAAAGAAAATCACAGCTACTAGACAACCTAAGCTCAGATTGTTTCCCACTTCGTCTGTAAAATCCTTTTCACTTCTGTTTTCTAAGGCGAAAGTTATTAAATCCTATTTTATAAATTGTCTATGATAAAACCATGCTTAGTGTCACTCTGAAATATTTTAAATGGACCTCTACTGAGTGTCTAATTTGACCTCTTGTCACTACCTCTCTGAGGTTAGGCGAGCGACTTACTAAGTACAGGTTGTTTTTGTACTCATGCTACACTTGCTGTGCATTTTATTGCACAGGTACTTTCATAGAAATGTGGACAATTCGGATACTTAGGCGAGCTGCATCATCTGGAGGCGATCCGCAGCTGATAACAAGAGTCACCTTCATACTGTATCTATTTCATTTTTAATTTCCTTGTCCAGTTGTATTTCGGACAGGCTTTGTAACGATTGTATAAGTTCTTAGAAATTGCTCATGTACTTGTGACACTGGGTTCTGGGATATGTATTGGGATATAATTTCTTAAGTGAAATCTTTAAATCATTGTTTTTAATTAACAAACTTTTATTTGATTATCATGTAATAAAGTGAACTAAAATGTTTTCATAAATGTTAAAACCGGAAAGTTATTTCAATTAATTAATGATTTGTCTTGCCTGACATTGATGTCCGGCGCCATCACGACCTTAGGGATTTCGGGTCGTGACACCAGCCGGCCTCCTATCTTCACTAGTTGTTCGATTTTGTTGTTTGTTGAAGATATCTCGAAGTGATTCAACTCAGACTTGGTCCTAAACCTCTCATTTTTCTCAATGAACTTGTCTGTGTTCATCTCCGTTTGTGAGTACTATTATCTTCACATTTATGGTTTAAACCTCTGGTTCCAAACCAGATTTTCTTCTCACCTCTGTCATTTTTATAATCCTAGACTTTTGCTACTCGAGTCTGTTTAGTTCCGTGTAGGTATGAGATGATTTTAAGTTAATTTGATGTTTCTATTTAAAAAACCTTATTTTTTTTCTACTATTAATCAATTTTAGTGTTTCTCTAAAACTAGGGTTTCGTCTCTTTGCGTTTCTGCAAAACTTTTCTAAAGAGTTTGAGTGTTTAATTCTGTTTCTCTTTGTTTGCTTGACTGGTCTTCATATCTATGTTCTAATCCCTAGGGTTTCTGCTTACTTTACTGATTGTTTCAACATTTGCCCTTTATTCTTTAGTTCTGTCAATTAAAGGAGATTGACTGATTTATAGTTTTAATCGGCCTCTAAATATCTCTGATTTATTTATTTACCTTTATTAAACCTCAATCTGGGTTGTTAATTAATTCTCCCTTATTTTGAGGGGTTTTTCCCGTATTTTGTTGAGTTATTTAATTGAGTTTAGTCCCAATAAACTGGTAGATATTATTTGTATACCTTATTCATTAACTCTGAATTATTCTTTGCCTTATTTGTTTTACCCTGCTAAGTTCTATATAATCCCCCATTCATATTTTTCAAAACACACGAACACACATAGAAAAACACAAAAACACAAACAAACTCTTATTTTCACGCCCTCTCAATTGTAGTCTTTATGTTACTTCTATTTGCTACTTTGTCTAGTCGGCTGAAAGTCAAGGCTAGACTCTTGGGTCCTATTTGCTTTCACTTTCCTGTTGCTATCTCTTAACTGGTATGCCTCCACATCTGTTATCATTCAATATGCAATGTAGTTAGACCTATGCTCTTCCTGTTTATTGCTTTTAATCAGCATGACTATTTATGTTATCATGTCCTATTCAATATGCTATGTAGCCAGTCTGATTTAGATATCAACATGCCTCTGTTTGTCCTATGTTTATGCTTATTGCCCTCTTACTAGCATGCCTAAAATCCTGTTAACTTGTCATGTGTTGTGTGTTAGTATAGTTAGTCTACCTTAGCACGTATCTATTTAGCCTATGATACTTGTTTACTTATTTCAGAAAATAGTATGTTTAATTCCTACTACCCCACACCCTTTTGTATGATTGTCTGATTAGTAACTTAATTTCAGCATGCTCTTCTCTGTTTAATACATGTCTATATGCTCACCTAGTAATAGTTAATGAACAAAGTGAAACCTTGTTTGACTTAATTGTGATTTTGTCTTGTCTATAATTCTAGTGTTCCTGGTGATTGTTTAACTACAGGAATTCATGCCAGAACTTAACCTGCTAAATGTGGTTCTATTTGTAGTTTATTTTGTAATGTTGTAATATGTTTCTATTCACTTTTAAAATCCAAATTGTTTTTCTAAAAAGCTATCTCCTACTTTTACATACTACTTTCAACTCCCACTCTTAGATATCTAGGGTCCTGCCCTGTCACGACCCCAAAATACCCAGTCGTGATGGCACCTATCATGAAATCAGGCAAGCCACATATTTTATTGCTAGAAGTTATTTTCAGGAAATATCATTATTTTTACAGCAAGAGTCTCGATATAATAAAAAGCATTTAAGGGTTTAACATCACCGATAACATAAATAAAAGAAAAACCTGATCCTAGATCTAGTCTCACCGAGTCGTGAGCTAATAAATAAAAATATCAAAATACAGAACAGACATAAAGTTGTCTGAATTAATAATTATGACAGGTAGATAGAGAAGGAGATAATTGAGGCTGTGATCACCCAGTGCTACCTCGATGCCTCCAAAGGAAATCTGACCAAAACTCAGCAACTACTATCGGGTCCCACTATACTTGGATCTACGCACAAAGTGTAGGGAGTAACGTGAGTACAACAACTCACAACTAACGAACCCAAACTTGGGCTCATAGGTAGCGACGAACTAAACCTCAGCAATTAAATAAGACAATGTACAAAAATCAGACATGCTCACAATTTATCAGAAGAAGAAAACAAAATGTGCCAGATATGTCCAGTATCCCATGTATGAACCAGCATACTTTACATGCCAATGTATGAACAGTGTAGAAATGCATGTAGTGCTCACAGCTCTCACACAGCAGTCCACTCCGTACCGTAATTGGCTCTCAGGCCTAGGGAAAATCCATCCCGGAATATGCATAAACGCCGGTGACCGTAGTCACTCACTGCTGAGGGAAAAGGCCAATCCAGCCCCAGGAGAAGATCCATCATCAGAATACAACACTCGGTCAAGGTCCATGTCCAGGGACGATCTATCCCTTACATATCATCAACTTCGGACAAGATCCATGTCCAGGGAAGATC
The DNA here is from genome assembly GCA_005239505.1 of Nicotiana paniculata. Lineage (NCBI taxonomy): Eukaryota > Viridiplantae > Streptophyta > Magnoliopsida > Solanales > Solanaceae > Nicotiana > Nicotiana paniculata. The sequence continues at coordinate 4,571 of MDKI01271595.1, forward strand.
CATCCCTCAAATATCAATGCGCTCACTAGGGGTGTAAATACTCTGGAGAGGCTCCTATTAGCCCAAGCGTTGTAACAAGTCAACGAAGGCATGATTAATATCTTGTTACGGTGTGCAGCCCGATTTCCATAACGCTCAGTCATCACTCTCCAGTCTCGCTCATATGGGCTCACAGATGCATGAACTAGGCCGAATAAATAAATGTACAAAAATCTAACAGATATCGAGACTGAGACATGATATGGCATACTGTGACAGGACTGAGAAATAATCATCAAATAAACACATGAGAAGACAGCAATAAATGACCACTCGGGTCTCAACAATATCGGCGTGGAGCCTTAACATAGTAGTTAGTATGATTTCTAACATGTTCATATTAATCATGTTGATGGAAGTACGGATACCGATCCATAAATAGCTATTAAACAGTCAATGGCATGCACCAGGACAAAATCACACGGTGCACACCCGCACGCCCGTCACTTGGCAAGTGCGCCACCTTATTATAATCATGTAGCATATAGCTCGCGGTTTCGAACCCTCAGAACCAAGTGTGGAAACGTTACTTACCTCAAAACCGGCTAAAATCCTTGCTAACAATGCCTTTTCCTCTTGACTCGGCCTCCGATTTCTCAAAATCTAGCCAAAATCATATTAATATTATTACTATATGCCACAGAACGAAGCCCATTCGAAAATTATCAAAATTATGCAGAAATCCCGAAATAGGTCAAACCCGACCCCCCTGGCCTACATTTCGGTATTCGATAAAAATCACATCGTGAGAATCCTTATCCTCCCACGAGTCCATACATACCAAGAACATCTAAATCGGACCTTAAATGGCCCTTCAAATCCCCACTCAAAGTTCTCCGAATCACAAACCCCAATTCTCCAAATTTTAGGGTTCAAATCCCACAAATTTTAGGTCTAATTAGGTAGAAATCAACATAGAATCAATTAATGAATTCAAAAATCTTACTTCCAAGTGATTCCCTTCGTATCCCTCTTTAATCCCTCTCAAAAACTTAAAATCCGTCAAACAATGGTGAGAAATAGGCTAAAAATCGCGAAGATGGTTTTTTATGCTTTCTGCATAGGTGCTCTATTCTTCAATGCGATCGCGCCAATCAACGCACGATCGCGAAGCACTGCCCACATTTACCCTACGTGATCACATTCCTCCCTCATGCGTTTGTATAGGACAACAGCTCAGCCCCTCACTCGCCTCAGCCTCTACGCGTTTGCAGACCTCCACCACGCGTTCGCACTGCACACAGGCCATCCTCTCACGCGATCGCAACCACCCAAACGCGATCGCATAGAACAAAATTTATGCTGTCCCAGATAAGCCAATGTGATCGCATCCTTACCTATGTGATCGCATAGAAGAACACCAGAACTTAACACCAACCCAAAATCTGCAATCTTTCCAAGTCCAAAATGATTTGTTTAACACCCGAAACTCACCCGAGGCCCTCGGGACCTCAACCAAACATGCCAACACATCCCATAACCTTATTCAAACTTAGTCGGGTCTTCGAAACCATCGAAACAACGCCAAAACACCAAATCCACCTCGGATTCAAGCCTAAGAACTTAGAAATTTCTAAATTTCGCCAAATATACCGAAACCACCCAAAACACGTCTGGTTGACCTCAAAATTTGCACACACATCCAAAATGATACTACGCACCTGTTCCAATTTTCGGAATTCCATTCCGACCTCGATAGCTAATTTTCCACTGCCGACCAAAAATTTTCAAAAACTAAATTTTGCCAATTCAAGCCTAATTCTACACCATACCTCAGAATAACATTCTGAACACACTCTTAAGTCCCAAATCACCTAACGAAGCTATGCGAGCTATAAAATCCACATTCCGAGGTAGTTTACCTAATAGTCAACTTTCGGTTGACTTTTCTAACCATAAGGCCAACTTAAGAGATTAAGTGTCTCATTTCTCACCACGACCACTCCGAACCTGATCCAACCGACCCAACACAACATAATTTGGTTAAATAACACATGCTAAATTTAAAACATGGGAAACGGGGCTAATCTCATGGAATGACCGACTGGGTCGTTACGTTCCCCTCTCTTAAATAAATGTTCATTGTCGAATGCGTCTAGAAACATACCTGGAGTCTCAAATAGGTGAGGATATCAACTATGCATCTCCCACTCGGTCTCCCAGGTGGCCTCCTTCATCGGCTATCTCTCCACTGAACCTTCACTGAAGCTATATCCTTATACTTGGAAACATGGAATACCGGATTGACACTCGATAAGCTAGGTGGAAAAGCAAGTCTATAAGCAACCTCTCCAACCCTATGAAGCACCTCAAAAGGCCCAATGAACCGCATAACACCCTTCATGGGTGACACCTTCAGTAGCACCTTCTCCCCAACCATAAAAGACACGTTACGGACCTTCCGATCTGCATAACTCTTCTTTCTAGACTGCGCCGTGCGATGCCGCTCCTGAATCAACTTCACCTTATCCAACGGATCATGTACCAAGTCTGTGCCTAATAGCCTGGACTCACCCGGCTCAAACCAACCAGCTAAAGACCTATACCTTCTCCCATATAAAGCCTCGTATGGAGCCATCTGAATACTCTACTAATAACTATTATTATAAGCAAACTCCGTGAGTGGCACAAACCGGTCCCATGAACCCTTGAAATCAATGACACAAGCAAGTAACATGTCCTCCAGAATCTGAATAGTACGCTCTGACTGCCTGTCAGTCTGAGGATGAAATAATGTGCTCAACTCCACCTGAGTACCCAACTCTCTTTGCACGGCCCTCCAAAACTACATATGTTAATTGAGTACCTCTGACAGAAATGATAGAAACTGGGACACCATGCAACTGGACAATCTCCCGGATGTAAATCTCAGCCAACCGCTCCGAAGAATATGTAGTACCAACAGGAATGAAGTGCGCGGACTTGGTCAAACGATCCATGATAACCCATATAGCATCAAACCTCCTCGAAGTCCGTGGGTGCCCAACTAGAAAGTCAATGGTGATCCGATCCCACTTCCACTACGAAATATCCAACCTTTGATGCAACCCACCTGGCCTCTGGTGCTCATACTTGACATGCTGACAGTTGAGACACCAAGCTACAAACTCAACAATATACTTCTTCATCCGCCTCCACCAATAATGTTGTCTCAGATCCGAATACATCTTTACGGCACTCGGATGGATGGAATACCGCGAGCTATGGGCCTCTGCTAGAATCAACTCTCGAAACCCATCCACATCGGGCACACAAATTCGACCATGTATCCTTATAACCCCATCATCACCAATAATACATCCCTGGACTCACCTCGTCGGACCCTATGATGAAGAACGAGAAAGTGTGGGTCACCATATTGGAGCTCTCTGATCCGGTCGTAAAGAGAAGACCTGGAAGCTACACGAGCTAATACCCGATGGGGCTCTGATAGATCTAATCTCACCAACTGGCCTGATAAGGCCTGTACATCAAGTGTTAATGGTCTCTCTGCTGCTGGAAGATATGCTAGACTCCCCAAACTCTCTGCTCTGTGACTCAAGGCATCGGCCACTACATTGGCCTTCCCTGGATGGTATAGAATAGTGATATCAAAGTCCTTGAGAAGCTTCAACCATCTCCTCTGACACAAATTTAGATCCTTCTGATTAAACGGATGTTGTAGACTACGGTGATCAGTGAAAACCTCACAATGCACCCCATATAAATAATGACGCCAAATCTTCAAGGTGTGAACAATGGTTTCTATCTCGATATCATGCACCGGGTAATTTTTCTCATGAGTCTTCAACTGGCGTGAGGCATAGGCAATCACCCTACCCTCCTGCATCAAAACACAACATATGTCATCCTCGAGGCATCATAATATACGGTACAAGAACCTGAAGCTGATGGCAATACTAACACTGGAGCTGAGGTCAATGTAGTCTTGAGCTTCTGAAAGCTCTCCTCACACTTGTCTGACAACTTGAACGGAGTACCCTTCTGGGTAAATTTGGTCAAGGGCGAAGCAATAGAAGAAAACCCCTCCACAAAGCGACGGTAGTGTCCCGCCAAACCAAGGAAGCTCCTAATCTATGTAGCTGAGGACGGTCTGGGCCAACTCTGTGCCGCCTCTATCATCTTCGAATCAACCAAAATACCCTCATTGGACACCACGTGCCCCAATAAAGCTACTGAGCCAAGCCTAAACTCGCACTTGGCGAACTTATCATAAAGATTCTCCTCCCTCAGTCTCTGCAATACAACACTCATATGCTGAGCATGCTCCTCCTGGCTACAAGAATATACCAGGATGTCATCTATGAACACATTAACAAAGCAATCCAAGTACAGCTGAAACACGATGTTCATCAAATTCATGAATGTTGTTGGGGCATTGGTCAGCAAAAAAGACATCACAATAAACTCATAATGACCATAGTGAGTCTTGAAAGCTGTCTTGGGAATATCAGAATCCCAAATCTTCAGCTAATGATACCCGGATCTCAAATCAATCTTAGAGAACACTCTAGCTCCCTGAAGCTGGTCAAACAAATCATCAATACGCAGCAAAGGATACATATTCTTGACTGTAACCTTGTTCAACTACCTGTAGTCAATACACATTCTCATGGAACCATCCTTATTTTTCACAAACAACACTGGTGCACCCCAAGGTGACACACTAGGCCGAATGAACCCCTTATCTAAGAGTTTGTGAAGCTGCTCTTTCACTTCCTTCAACTCCGACGGTGCCATACGATACGGTGGAATATAATAGGCTGGGTACCCGGAACCAAATCAATATCAAAATCAATATCCCTATCAGGTAGCATGCCTGGCAGGTCAGCAGGAAACACGTTTGGAAAATCACGGACCACAGGAACAAAATCAATAGTGGGAGTCTCAACACTGACATCCCTCAAAAAGCCAAACACGATAAAACCATTTTTCTACCATACGATGAGCCTTCAGATAAGAAATCACCCTGCTAGGCACATACTCAACAGAACCTCTCCACTCAACTCTCAAAAATCCTGGCATCGCTAAGGTCACGGTCTTAGCATGACAATCAAGAACAATGTGACACAGAGATAGCCAATCCATGCCCAATGTCACATCAAAGTCAACCATGCTAAGCAATAACAGATTCACTCGGGTCTCCAGACCCCCAATAGATATCACACATGATCGATACACACGGTCCACAACAATAGCATTGCCTACCGGAGTCGATACACGAACAGATGCAACTAAGGACTCATGAGGCATATCCAGGAAATGAGAAAAGTACGATGAAACATAAGAATACGTGGAATGAGGATCAAATAAGACAAAAGCATATCGGTGAAAGACTGAGACAGTACCTGTAATCACTACATCTGAGGCCATAGCATCTCGTCTGGCTGGAAGTGCATAAAAACGAGCCTGACCTCCACCAAATCGACCTCCCCCTCTAGGGCGACCTCTTGCTGACTAACCCCTACCCCTAGCTTCCTGGGCAGGTAGTGAAGTAACTGGAGCTGAAACTAATGATTGACCCCACTACTGGGAACCACCCGAAAGACGGGGACAAAACCTCTTGATATTACCGAGATCACCACACTCAAAATAACCCCTCTCAGCAAATGATCGTGGGGACTGAAGGGAACTCCTAGCACCTGAATAACCACCACAAGAACCCTACACAGAGGAACCCTGAATTGATGGTGCTCGAGATGAACTCTAGGCTGCTAAAACACTGAATGATGGATGCCCCTGATGAGAATTGTGAGGACCATGACCAGATAATCCACCACGATAACCTGAGCGACCTGACAGAGCTAGTCTGAATGGACGGCCTCTGATGTGCTGGGACTGCCCTCCTGAAGGAACACCACTAAAACTACCAGATCCTCGAGGCCTCTTTTCCTCCCTCTCGACTTGCTCCTAGCGGCAAACTGACTCAATCTCTCTAGCAATGTCAACTACCTCCTCAAAAGAAGCGCCAGATACCCTATCCCTGGTCATAAAAAATCAGAAGCTGATAAGTGAGGCCATTAACGAACCTTTTGATCCTCTCCCTATCTGTCGGAACTAGCCAAATAGCATGACGGGCCAACTCGGAGAACCTTATCTCATACTGCATCACAGTCATGTCCCACTGACGCAGCTGCTCGAACTGCCTGCACAGCTCCTCCCTGCGGGAATGCGGTACATACTTCTCCAGGAAGAGAATAAAGAACTGATGCCAGGTAAGGGGTGCTGCACCAATAGGCCTACGCCTCTCATAAGCCTCCCACCAAGTGAATGCAGCTCCTCTGAATTGGAAAGCAGTGAACGAGACCCCACTGGTCTCCAATATCCCTGTTGTCTGAAGAATCCTCTGACACTTATCTAATAAGCCTTGGGCATCCTCGCCCTCAGCACCACTGAATGTCGGAGGATGAAGTCTACCAAATATCTCCAACCCCTGAACGACCTGCTCAGGTGTATGGGCAGCTGGAGTTTGAGTGCCTCCCCCAGCCTTAGAAGTAGCGGCAGTAGAAGAAACAACGACTGCCTGTGCAAGGCTGGTGCACACAGTCAAAATCTAAGCCAGACTCTCCTGAAGACCCATGATCACAATAGGCACTGCGGTGCCTGAGCCAGTCTTGTTGAAACATCTGCGGCAGGGACTTGATTCTGAATAATAGGAGGGTCCACAGGTACTGCCCCGGCTGCTACGCGGGCTGCACCTCTACCTCTACCACGGCCTCGACCGTAGGCTCGGCATCTCACGGGGCTAGCTAGTGTCTGGTCCCCTGATCGGTAACGTGTGTCCTCACCATCTGTGAGACAATGAAACATCATAAGTATAGTTTCTAGAATCAACAGATTCGCACGACAGAATTCAAGAATGTGAGATTTTTCCTAAGGGTTTGCACGACTTTACTATACCTGCTCATGACTGGTGAGACCTATATAATCTTGAGCTCTGATACCAGCCTGTCACGCCCCAAAATACCTAGTCGCTCTGGCGCCTATCGTGAAATCAGGGGAGCCACATATTTCATTGCTAAAAGATATTTTCAGGAAAAATCATTATTTTTACAGTAAGAGTCTTAATTTTTTATAAAAAGCATTTAAGGGTTTGACATGACTTATAACATAACTAAAAGAAAAACTCGAACCCAGATCTAGGGTCACCGAGTTGTGAGCTATTACATAAAAATATCAAAATACAGAACCGACATAAAGTTATCTGAATTAATAAATATGACAGGTAGATAGAGAAGGAAATAATCGAGGTTGCGATCGCCCACTGCTACCTCAATGACTCCAAAGGAACTTTGACCACAGCTCAGCAACTACTACCGGGTCCCGCTATACCTAGATCTGCACACAAGGTTTAGGGGGTAACGTCAGTACACCAACTCAGAAGTAACGAACCCAAACTATAGTCCGAGAGGTAGTGACGGAGTAAACCTCTGCAATTAAATAAGACAGCGTAAAGAAATTAGACTTGCTCACAATTTATCAGAAGATGAAAACAGAATGAGCCAGATCTGTCCAGTATCCCATGTACGAATCAATATACTGTACATGCCAATGTATGAACAGTGTAGAAATGCACATAGTGCTCACAACTCTCACACAGCAGTCCACTCAGTACTGTAATCGGCTCTTAGGCATAGGGAAAATCCATCCCGGAATATGCATAAACACCGGTGACCGTAGTCACTCAGTACTGAGGGAAAAGGCCAATCCAGGCCCACAGAGAAGGTCCATCTCCGGAATACAACACTCGGAAAAGGTCGATGTCCAGGGACCATCCATCCCTCGCATATCATCAACTTCGGACAAGATCCATGTCCAAGGAAGATTCATACCTCAAATATCAATGCGCTCACTAGGGGTGTAAAGACTCCGGAGGCGATCTTATTAGCCCAAGCGCTATAACAAGCCAACGAAGGCATGATAAATATCTCATTGTAGTGTGCAGCCAAATTTCCATACTATCTCTCAATATCAGGCTCTCGGCCTCGCTCAATCATCACTCTCCAGTCTCACTCACATTGGCTCACAGATGCATGAACTAGCCCGAATCAATGATAAATGTACGAAAATCTAACAAATACCGAGACTGGGATATGATATGGCATGTTGTGACAGGACTGAGAAATATTCATCAAATAAACACATGAGAAGACAGCAAAAAATGACCACTCGGGTCTCAACAATATCGACGTGGAACCTTAACATAGTACTTAGCATGATTTCTAACATGTTCATATTAATCATGGTGATGGAAGTACGGATACCGATCTATAAATAGCTATTAAATAGTTCCATGGGATGAACCAGGCAAAAATCACATGGTTCATGCCCGCACACCCGTCACCTTAATTATAATCATGTAGCATATAGTTCGGGGTTTCGAACCCTCAGAACCAAGTTTGGAAACGTTACTTACCTAAAAAACTGCTAAAATCCTATCCCACAATGCCTTTGCCTATAGAATCGGCCTTTGATTGCTCAAATCTAGCCAAAATAATATTTATATCATTATTATATGCCACGGAACGAAGCCCATTCGAAAAATTATCAAAATTAAGCACAAATCCCGAAATTGGTCAATCCCGCCCACATCTCGGAATTCGATAAAAATCATATCACAAAAATCCTTATCCTCCCACGAGTCCATACATACCAAGATCAAAATCAGACCTCAAATAGACCTTAACATCCCCACTCAAAGGTCTCCAAATTATAAGCCCTAATTCTCCAAATTTTAGGGTTCAAATCCCTCAAATTTTAGGTCTAATTAGCTAGAAATCAACATAGAATCAAGTATCGAATTCAAAAATCTTACCTCCAAGTGGTTCCCTTCGATTCCCTATTTAATCCCTCTCAAAAAGCTTCAAATCCGTCAAAAAATGGTGAAAAACATGCTAAAAATCGCTAAGATAGCTTTTTATACTTTCTGCCGGTGTGCTCTATTCTTCAGTGCGATCGTGTCAATCACCACACGATCATGAAGCACTGCCCACATTTAGCCTTTACGATCACATTCCTCCCTCACACGTTCGCATAGCACAACAGCTCAGCCCCTCACGCGCCTCAGCCTCTACGCGTTCGCACTGCACACATGCCATCCCCTCAAGTGATCGCGACCACCAAAACTGGATCGCATAAAACAAAATTTATGCTTCCCCAGATAATCCTAGGCGATCGAATCCTTACCCACGTGATCGCATAGAAGAACACCAAAACTGAACACCAGCCCAAAACATGCAATCTTTCCAAGTCCGAAATGATTCGTTAACCGCCCAAAACTCACTCGAGGCCCTCGGGTCCTCAACCAAATATGCCAACACATCCCATAACCTTATTCAAACTTAGGCGAGCCTTTGAAACCCTCGAAACAACGCCAAATCACCAAATCCACCTCCGATTCAATCCTAAGAACTTAGAAATTTCTAAATTTCGCCAAAGATACCGAAACCACCCAAAACACGTCTGATTTACATGAAAATTTGCACACACATCCAAAATGATACTACGAACCTCTTCAACATCTAGAATTCCATTCTGACCCCGATAGCTAATTTTCCACTGCCGGCCGGAAATTTCCAAAAATTAAATTTCGCCAATTTAAGCCTAATTCCACTATGGACCTCAGAATAACATCCCAAACACACTCCTAAGTCCAACTTCGAGCTATAAAATTCATATTCTGAGGTCGTTTACATAATAGTCAACTTCCGGTTGACTTTTCTAACCATAAGGCCAATTTAAGAGACCAAGTGTTGTCTCATTTCTCACCACGACCACTCCGAACCCGAATCAACAGACCCAACGAAACATAATTTGGTTAAATAACACATGCTGAAGCTAAAACATGGGAAACGGGACTAGTCTCATGGAACGACCGGCCGGATCGTTACATGCCCCTCTAGTGTGAGCACTTATAGGAGTCCATGAGACTCCTCTGAACTCTGACACTTTGAGTTTGGCCTTCCAAACTTGTTTACAAAGTTGTTTCTTTGAAAAGGTTCTGGTGTGAGCATTGCCCGGGGTCCCTAAGGCTCTTGCGAACTTTGACAAACCAGAAGACCATTTGGTGTATTATGAACTACTGGTGTACTCCAGATTTAATTGAAGGCTTGGCTTCCAGGTTGACTTTAGGCCTGCCAAGTCTCCCTATAGTATAGTGATTTTATCATGTAATTCATTTGCATTGGCCTGTAATAACCTTTGTAAAACAAATATGGGGTTATCAGTAAAAGTTGGGGAGGGATTTTATATATCTTTGTTGGGTTCGAGTAAAAATCATGCCTATAGGTTGTTGTGATGATTACTTATATGCATATCGTTAGAAACCATGCCTATAGGACTTATCTTATTACTTGTGATCATGAATTTTGACACTTTCATCCTAGAAATCCTGCTTCTAGGCCGTTTATCAATTCTGCATCAAGTATCATATTTTCAAAACCTCTCTGTGTGCATTAGAAATCATGTTTCTAAGATCTTCTTTGTTGAACTAGCTTGGAAATTGGTTAACACGTTTACTCGCTTAGATATCATGCCCATAGGAAATAAGTGTAAAAATAGTTTCAACACTTAGACATCATGCCTATAGGAAACATATATAAAATCAGTCTTGACACTTATACATCATGCCTATAGGAAATAAGTGTAAAATCAGTTTATGTGTTTAGATATCATGTTTATAGGAAATAATGCTTGTAATCAGTTTCCGCACATAGAAAGCATGCCTATAGGATCTAAAAAGATGAAATCTGCCTGTTAAAATCAATCACTGGTTTATAAATTATGGTCTGATTAACGCTTAGATACCATGTCCATAGGATTCTGCCCGGTTATCACTTAGGCAAGCCTGTAGGATAATTGAGATCTTGGGTATAAAATTGTGATTTTCTTTCTACTTGAACGTGCCCATATTCAGTAAGTGATAAAAATCAGTAGGCAAACTAATAGATACTGACAACCTCGCTTTAATAAAACTGCTATATATTCTGTTTATACTCATTTAGATATCCTGCCTATAGGATCCTAAATCATTAAAAATCACTTGTCTGAATAGCGTGCATTTGCTTGTCTATTGTTGAGGTAAACACGAGCCCCCTTAATAGCACCTTATGTGACAATCTTATTCAGCTGTCTATAATCAATACACATACAGGGCAACGGATACCGGTTCTTCACTGTAACCTTATTCAGCTGTCTATAATCAATACACATACACATGGAGCCATCTTTCTTGTTCACAATCAACAACGGTGCACCCAAAGGTGACACACTAGGCCGAATGAACCCCTTATCTAGGAGTTCCTGAAGCTTCTCTTTCAATTCTTTCAACTCCGCTGGTGCCATGCGGTAAGGTGGAATAGAGATAGGCTAGGTGCCTGGCACCAGGTCAATACCAAAATAAATATCCCTGTCAGGTGGCATTCCTGGAAGGTCTGCAAGAAATACGTCCGGAAAATCACGGACAACAGAAACAGAAGGAGTCTCACTACTAACGTCCCTCACAAAAGCAAGATAAGACTCACGCCTTTTTCAACCATACGCTGAGCCTTCAAATCAGAAATCACTCTATTAGGGGCATGCTCTATAGACCCTCTCCACTGAACTCTCAGAACTCCGGGCATTGCTAGGGTCATGGTCTTAGCGTGACAATCAAGAATAGCATGACATGGGGATAACCAATCCATGCCCAGGATCAGATTAAAATCGACCATACTGAGCAACAGTAGGTCCACTCGGGTCTCCAGACCCCCAATAGATATCACACACGATCGATACACACGATCCACAACAACAGTATCACCCACCGGAGTTGACACATGAACAGAGGTAACTAAAGACTCATGGGGCATATCCAGAAAATGGGGAAAATATGAAGAAACATAGGAATATGTAAACCAGGGTCCAATAAAGCCAAAGCATCTCGGCAACACACTTAGACCAAACCTGCGATCACTGCATCGGAGGCCATGGCATCCGGCCTAGCTGGAAGTGCATAAATACGTGGCTGGCCTCCACCTGCTCGACCTCCCCTCTGGGGCGGCCTCTAGCTGCCTGACCACCACCCCTGGCTACCCGGGTAGGTGGTGAAGTGACTGGGGCTGAAGTAAAGGGCTGAACCCTCTAAAGAGATGAACTACTAGGACGACGAGGACACTGCCTCCACCTATGTCTGAACTCTCCACACTCAAAACAACTACCTAGAGCTGGAGATGGAGACTGATGAGAACCCCTGCCACCATGATAACCATCGGATGAACCATGCATAAACGAACCCTGATATGATGATGCTCTGGAGGAACATTGAGCTGGAAGGGCACTAAAATATAAACGTCCCTGATGAGAACTGCGGGGACCCTCCCCCGAAGATGCACCACTGTAAGCTGCGCGAGCTGGCTATGGAGGTCTAAATGGACGGCCTCTTTCGTGCTGAAACTGTCCTCTAGAAAGGGAACCGCTGAAGCTACCTGATCCCCGAGGCCTCTTGGCCTCCCTCTCCTCACGCTCCTGCCTATGAACCGACTCAATGTCCCGAGCAATGTCAACTACCTGCTCAAATGTAGCTCCAGAAACTCTCTCCCTGGTCATCAAAAGCCGAAGCTGATACGTGAGACCATCTACAAATCTCCTGATCCTCTCTCTATCAGTAGGGAGTAACTCAGAAGCATGTCTAGCCAACTCGAAAAACCTTATCTCGTACTGAGTAACTGACAATTGTCCCTGGTGCAGCTGCTCAAACTGCATGCGTTGCTCCTCTTTGTGGGACTGAGGGACATACTTCTCCAAAAAGATCATGGAGAACTGCTGTCGGGTGAGTGATGCTGAACCAACCGGCCTACGCCTCTCAAATGCTTCCCACCAAGTGAAAACGGCACCAGCAGATTGAAATGTAGCAAACGAGACCCCACTGGTCTCCAAAATACCCGCAGTACGTAGTATCCTCTAGAATTTATCTAGAAAACATTGGGAATCCTCACCTTCTATGCCGCTGAAAGTCGGAGGCTGAAGTCTACTGAACCTCTCCAGCCTACGCTGCTCATCCTCAGGCATAACTGTAACCACATATTCCTGAACTGGGGCAACTGGCCGGGCTGGGATACCCTTGTTTTCTGAACACCCTATACAGCTTACTCAGGTGTCCGGGCAGCTGGAGTATAAACGCCTCCCCCGGCCTGAGCTGTAGTGGCAGTAGTAGACATAGCAACTGCCTGAGCCAAACTGGTTCACGCCGTCAATATCTTAGCTAGGGTCTCCTGAAGACCCGGAATAACAATAGGCACTGACGGTGCCTGAGCCTGTCCCGCTTGAGAACCCTCGGTGGGAACCTGACCCTGAATGACAGGGGTATCCTGTGGTACTGTCCCGGCTGCTACGCTGGCTGGTCCCATAACTCCACCATGGCCTCAACCCCTTGTGGGTCTGGCTAGTGTCTGGTCACCCTGATCAGTAGTGCGTGTCCTCACCATCTGTGAGAGAATGAAACAACAGTAGTTTAGATTTCAAGAACCAATAGAATGGCACGAAACAGTTCAAGAAAATGAGATTTTTCCTAAGAGTTTTGTAGCCTCTCGAAGATAAGTACAGACGTCTCCGTACCGATCCGCAAGACTCTATTAAACCTACTCATGATCGTTGAGTCCTATGAAACCTAGAGCTCTGATACCAACTTGTCACGACCCCAAATCCTAACAGGTCTTGATGGCGCCTATCGTGGAACTAGGCTTGCCAGCCATCACATAACTACACATTTGATTTATTATAATATTTTGAAAATGAATAGTAATCAGCAAACAAAGTATAAAATAATTTCTTCAAGTCTTTACACCGCAATAATAACCTAACAGTCTAAACAAATCCCCCAAGACTGGAGTCAACTGATCACTAGCATCGAAGAAATAAACTAACTCTGCAAATGTCACAATAATGTATATGAATCAAATACTAAGTAATAAATGAAGAAGGCAAGTGGAGATGTTACGGACGCTGGACAGCTACCTCTAAATCCCAAACGCTGATGACAACGAACACGGACGACTACTGCTCCGAACCAGTACCTGGATCTGCACACAGGGGTGCAGGGAGTAATGATGAGTATGCCAACTCAGTGGTAATGAAAATAAATCACAGTCTGAAGTATATGAACACACATCACAAAAACACCAATCCACTAAACAGTAAAACATCTAGTCTCAATACAGTATACATAAATTCGAAAACCAGTTTCCACAAAATTCTTTTGAAACAAGTTTATTTTCAATATATCTTAGTAAAACTCTCAGTAATATCAGTTTTAAAAATGAAGTGAATCATAGTCAAAACTCAGTAAAATATCATCATAAAATTACCCCTCGGGCCATAATCATCACTCATAACAATTTCCCTCAGCACCTCACCATCACTCAGTATCAGCCCCCCGGGCAACCTCACTGTCACTCATGCCTCCCAATCACTCATCACTCGGCACTCGCAATCAGTAGGTAACTGCACCCACTGGGGGTGTGTACACACTCCGGAGGGGCTGCTACATCCCAAGCTCTATAAACAAGACAAATCATGGCATGAATCACTCTCAGGCACTCGGCCACTCTCATATCATATATCCTCACAATATTGGCCATCGGCCTCACTCAGTCAAACACTCTCAGCATGCCATTCAGGCCATAAATAAAACAGGGTTCTCGACCCAAAATAGTATCTCATTTCAAGAATTAGTAATATTATCAAATAAGAGTGTCAATAATTTCACAAGAAAGACTGAGTGTAAAATCATAGTTTCAAAGTGAGGATTATCAGTAAAATAGCCCTCAAGGGGTTAAACAGATCGGCACTAGGCCCCAAACATGGCTTACAGCCCAAGTATAACAAAACATAGTAATACTAATAACCTTATGCTTTAAAAGCGGTTTCACAACTCAACAATTCCCTAAAAAGATACATTTTCCAAATTTCCAATTCGTGCACGCCCCACACTTGTCATCCAGTGTGTGCGTCACTCCAAATCCGTGAAAGGATGTAAAGTCCGGGGTTTCATACCCTCAAGACAGGATTTAAAGACACTACTAACCTCATACTAGCCCGAAAAGCTACTCTGCAACCCGTTTGCCTCTCAAATCATTTTCTGAGTGCTCCAAATCTATAAATATCAGATCCTTCTCATCAAATTGTGCTAAGGGAATCAATTCCAATTGAAAATTACCAATTTTAGCACAAAACCCGACCCCCGGGCCCGTATCTCAAAACTCAAAAAATTTTATACCAAAATGTTCTTCATCGTCTCACGAGTCTGTACATATAAAGAACTCTAACTCCGTGGTAAAATATTACCACAAAGTCCATAGTGATGCGCTCCCATTTCCACTCCGGTATTACCAATTTCTGAGTCAAACCACCGGGGTTCTGATGTTCATACTTCACCCGTTGACAATTCATACACCGAGAGACATGTCCAACAATATCTTTCTTCATCTTTCGCCGCCAACAGTACTGCTTCAAGTCACAATGCATCTTCGTGATACCTGAGTGAATGGAATACCATGAGCTATGATCCTCTTCAAGGATACTCTCTCAACCTATCAACATTTGAAACACAAATCCTACCCTAAAGCCGCATAATACCATCATCCCCAATCACGACCTTCTTGTCACCACTCTGTTGCACTGTGTCTTTCAACACCAATAAGTGAGGATCATTATGCTGCGAGTCTTGATGAGCTCCAACAAAGATAACTATGTCACAACACAAGTAAGAACCCTACTAGGCTCCGAAATGTCCAACCTCGCGAACCTATTAGCCAAAGCCTAAACATCCATGTCTAATGGCATCTCCCATGTTGTTATAAATGCCAAATTGGCCATGCTCTCTACCTTCCTATTCAATGCATCAACAACCATATTGACCTTTATCGAATGATATATTATGATGATATCATAGTCTTTCAATAACTTCAACCATCTCAGCTGATCAAATTAAGATCCTTTTGCTTTAATAGATGTTGGAGACTTAGATAGTCCATATAGACCTCACATGGAATGCAATATAGATAGTGCCTCAAAATCTTGAGTGCTTGAACAATGGTAACTAACTCCAAATCATGCATAGTGTATTTCTTCTCATGGACCTTCAACCAACGAGATGGCTAGGCAATCACCCTACCATCCTGTATCAATAACGCGCTAAGTACAATACATGATGCATCACAATAAACAATGTAAGACCCCGAACATGTGGACAACAACAATATTGGGCTTGTAGTCAAGGCAGTCTAGAGCATCTAAAAGATCTCCTCATACTCATCAGACTATCTGAAAAAAGCGCCATTTTGAATCAACTAGGTCAATGTGGTTGTGATAGATGAAAATCCCTCCTCGAGCTGGTGATAGTAGATCGTTAAACACAAGGAGCTCCGAATCTCTATAGCTGAAGTAGATCTAGGTCAATTATGAACTGCCTCAATCTTCTTAGTATCTACCTTGATACCATCATAAGACACAAATTGACCCAAGAAGGCAACTGAGTCCAACCAGAACTCACACTTCAAAAACTTGGCATATAGTTGATGATACAATCCACGGGTGCTGCTCATGCTCCTTCATACTATGAGAGTAAACCATAATATCATCAACGAAGACTGTCACAAAGGAATCCAAATAAGTCGCGATCACTCGGTTCATCAAATCCATGAAGGCTGCTGGAGCATTAGTTAAGCCAAATGACATCACTAAGAACTCGTAATGAGCATATCGAGTCTTAAAAGTTGTCTTAGGGACATACGATTCCCTAATCTTTACCTGATGGTAGCCAGATCTCAAATCTATCTTGGAAAATACTTTGGCACCCTAAAGCTAGTCAAATAAATCATCAATCCTTGGCAGTGTATACTTGTTCTTGATAGTAACCTTGTTCAAGTATAGATAGTTACTGCACATCCTCATCGATCCGTCCTTTTTCTTGGAAAAAAATAGCGGGGCACCCCAAGGTGAGACACTAGGTCTAATGAATCCATTTTCAAGCAAATTCTGTAATTGATCCTTCAATTCCTTAAACTCAACTAGAGATATATGTTACATTGGGATATAAATAGGCTGAGTGTCAATAACCAAGTTAATGCAAAAGTAAATATCCCTGTCATGTGGCATAACCAACATATCAGTACGAAACACCTCTAGAAACTCCTTCACACTCGGTCCGAATCCATAAGAGGAACCTCTGTAAGTAAATTATAGATATAATCCAAATACACCAAAACCCCTTCTCGACCGTACGTCGAGAGTTCAAATATGAAACCACCATGATAGTGGAGTGACCAACAATGCCTCTCTATTCTAATCTAGGTAACCATGGCATGTCTATAGTCACAATCTTAACATGACAATCTAAGATAGAATAATACGGAGAAAACCAACCCATACCAAGAATGACCTCAAAATCCACAATATTCAGCAACAAAAGATCAACTAAAGTGTCAAAACCAGTAATAGTAACAACATATTTGTACACCTGATCGACTACTATAGAATCTCCAACCAGCGTAGACACCGAAACAGGAACATCAAGAGAATCACGAGGCATACTCAAATTCAAAGCAAAATATTAAGACAAATAAGAATATATATATAACCCTGATCAAACAACATAGGAACATCTCAATAATAGACAGAGATAATACTACTAATAATTGCATCGAGTGACTCCAACTCAAGTCTAGCTGGGAATGCATAAAAATGGGACTGAGTCCACCCAAACTGTCCTCCACCTCTAGGACAACCTCTCACTGACTAGCCTCCACCTTTAATTGTCTGATCAGCGCCTCGGGATACCTGACCCCTACCTCTTACTGCTGAGCAGGTGGTGAAACAACCAGTGTCGAAATCATAGCACCAGTACCCTATTGTGATATGATGTCTTGTATCCTTGGATAATACTTCCTGATATGATGCGCATCCCCGCACTCAAACCTTCCTCTCAACTGATGTGGCTACTGAATCTGAGCCTGATCCTGACAACCCAAATAACCTTTGTAATAACTCTAACTCGGTGGTGCACTAACGGGAGCTGGAGGTGCACATAATGCTAGCTGCTTAGAATGAGAACCATAAGCAATGTGACTGCTTGATGTACCCTATGTGACCTTTTACTGCTGGTTGTATCGACATGATAGGATCTACTCTACCAAAGAAAACCTTGGCTCAAGACGAGGCGCCACTGAATCCACAAAAATGACGAGGCCTCTTGTCAGAATTTGTCTCTCTCGCTTGGTCTCTAATGCAATCAGTCCTCCTGGCAATCTCCACTACTTGAGTAAAAGGAATCTCGTACTCAGTCTCTCTGGCCATATGAAGTTCGATTCCATATGTAATACCCTCTATGAACCTTCACACGTTCGTCCTCTTAGTAGGAATCGGGAGAGTTGCATGGCGCAAAAAATCTACAAATCTAGCCCTATACGGAATAACGGTCATGATACCCTATTGAAAGCGCTTAATCTGGCTGCACAACTCCTCTCTTTTAGTGAAGGGATTATACTTATCCAAAAATAACTGTGCAAATTGAGGCCATGTAAGAGAAGGTGACCCTGTTGGCCTGCCCTACTCAAAAACCTTCCACCACCTTTTGGCGGAACCATGCATATGAAATACGGTAAAATCAACTTCGTTGGACTCTACTAGTCCTATGTTGCGCAAAATCTCATAGCAATAGCCCAAGAGTTCTTAGGGGTCCTTAGAAGGTGCACCAGTAAAGTCAGAGGGAAACAACTTAGTGAACCTAACCAACCTCTTCAACTGACACTACGGGTCTATCCCCGTACTGTGTAGCAATAATAGATCGAATTTCCCCAACTGGTAGCACTCCTGGGGTCTGATCAATGGGCAACCTTCTCTAGGGGTGTGAGTAGTGGTAGTCTAGGCTCGTCTCATGTCTTGAGAAACAACTGGTTCCACATGAAATACACCGTCCTGGGCCATATCTTCCATGAAACCAACCATGCAAACTAAGGCGTTGATTAGTTGGTATCTTACCAACTTATTTCGTCTTCAAGATTAGATCTATGTTTGATTGATAAAATCATATGTTTAATGTAGTTTACTTCTATTTTATACGTTCTATGTGATTTAGAAGTGATCATGAAGAAACCAAGTGAAAACAAGTCAACAAAAAGTTGAAAAGAAAAAATCTAGAAAATGGCCTCAACTGTCGCAAATGTGACATCTACTTGGCATACGCAAAGTGAACCATTCTAGTCAATTCTCGCAAATGCAAAAAGAGGGTCTCAAATGCAAAGTCAAACTAGACAGTCAACCTTCACAAAAGCGAAGCCCTTCACCGCAAATGCGACACCAAGTGCACAATGCCTAGTTCACAATTGCGAACATACAAATTGCAAATGCGATGTTCAACAGTAATGTCAAGGTTCGCAATTGCGAATTAATATTTGCAATTGAGAATGTCGTGCTTCCCTTCTGAGCACTTAAGTCATTTCACATTTTCTTCATCCCAAACCCTTTAATAAACGATCTAGCTCATATTTGGCATCTTTGGCCAATTTTTTGACATCTCTTGACTAGAGAACACAAGTTTTGAAGCTAGGGTTCTCTCACACACAGTTGTGTCTTGAAGATTTGAAGCTTTTGGTTGAGAATATCTTACCCATTTATGTTCATTTATTCACTTTCTTGCTTTGTATTGAATATCTAAGAGTGTTGTATTTTTTCCAACACTTGAATCTTGTCTATGGGAATATTCATATTTAAAGTGTGGATTAAATATCTTGTTGTGCTTATGTATTGGACGATTTTTATTTATTGTGAAGTGAGTTATTGTTTCTTTAATTATTCTTTTTATTTTATGTTTCCAAAGGGATTATCTAACCCTAAGACTCTCCCATTTACTTCGAATTAATTTTGTGAAGCTAACTTGGGGTTGGGCAAGATTAATTAACAAGAATTTGAGGCGTTAACTCTAACTTTATAGATTCTACCTAGAGATATGATTGAACTACTTGTATACATATTCGGGTGTGCTTAATCTCTTAATTTTTTTAGTGATAATTCAATTAGGAAGTCTTGTTAGTTTTCGAAGAAGCTAATATAGAATTATTACCTGAGGCTAATTAACCTAAACTCACTCATATTGGTAAAATCGTGAAATACATTGGATCTTTACTTGAGTGTAATTCCTAATGCATCCATGCTTGTAGCCGTTGATCATTTTACTTGTTTTCTTGGTTAGTTTACATTTTTGCAATTAGTTATAAATATTTTCACAATCACCTTCTAACTGTTTGGCTTAGCATAATAAGTGATAATTCGCTTACACCCCTAGATATTGTCCTCTGTGGTATTCGACCCCGACTCATAGTTGGGTATATTATATTGCATGCGACCGTGTCCATTTAATTTTTAGCAGTGGATTTGGACGTCATCAAGCGTTTTGAAGAACTGGGGTGGTAATGAACCCCTCTAGGACCTAAGCTGGTCCTACTGGCTTCATCGCAATTGGTATCTTGTCATCCTTTGGTTTTGAGGCTCGACAATAGGAGCCATTGTGCGTGCTTTAGACTAAGCTTTGCCTCTACCTCTTCCTCCGCCTCAGCCTCCACCCGTACCCCGGTAGTGGCTGCAATATGGGGCTACGGCTCCTGATCAGCTGTGGATGATGTACATGTCCTCAACATCTGTGAGAGAATAAGAGAAGAAAGATTCAATCTTAATGATAGAACAAAGTCGCATAATTGAGAAAGAAAGAGAGTGAAGTTTCCTAAATCCAACTAGAATATAAGTACATACGTCTTTGTACCAATCCTCAAGACCCTACTAAGCTTGCTCATTACGTGTGAGACCTATGCAACCTAGGGCTATGATACCCACTTGTCACAACCCAAAATCCCAACCATGGAATCGTGATAGCACCTAGCATCTTCTTGATAGGCCAACCAATATTGACAAAAGTAGTTTAACAATAAAGAGACATTAACAATAATAAAGGGTGAAATGCATAAACGTATAATTTGTATAAAACCATCACTGTCTAAACTACCCCCAAAATTTGGTGTGCCAAGTATATGAGCCACTAACAATTCTAAATATAAGACTGAAATTAAAAATACAATGGTGTCTAGTATAATAAGCAATAGTAAAATATAGGACAGGGACTTCAAGGTCACCAAACAACAAGCAGCACTACCTAAAGTCTCCTGGGACAAGGTCCGAGCTTTGTGTAATTACCTTCTTATATTTGTTTAATTTTCTTGTTTTTTTCTTGTTAATTTTATTAGTTTTTAAAAAATGGCATCATGTTATGAAAATTGGTCGGATGGTAGTTGTTCATACTTTGATGACCCTTGTCCTTATTGTGGAGGACCACGCTCGTGGTAAAGTCTTTTCAATTCTCTCTAGGGTGGATTGTGCGCACAATCTCAAATCTATGAGTGGATTATTTGTGATAAATGCGGTGGTCAAAATGGCCATTGGGATAATTGTGCTTATTTGTCTTTCCCTTCCCCAAACTCCTGCTATGATGATTCTACTTTTTGTGACAACAAGTATAGGGATATGGAAGTGGAAGAAGTTGCGCATGGTCAAAATGGAGATTTCAAGCTCATGATAGATTGAAGGAGGAAATAAAGAGCAAAATGCCTTGGAGGAACTTTTGGAAAATAGTCTCCAAAATGATTTAGCGCTTGAAAGGTTGAACTCACAAATGGGAGAAATGCTTGAAGCTTTAGAAGTCCAAAAAGCCTCGGAGTGAATGATATCCAAGGACCTTCCTTTGAGATTGAAGCCGAAAATCATCTTTGGCACTTGATCAAAACCAAGAAGAACTCTTAAATGCTCAAAATGAAAGGATGATGCTCATGTTGGGGGACATTATTGAAAATGAGGAAAAAAAAACTCCACACTCGAGGACTTAAAGCAAGCACTACATAGAAATGATGAGACTATCCGCACTTTGGAGGATCAAATGAAATCATTGATTGAGGATTAGTATGTCTATCAATTTGAGGTTGTGGAAAGAGCTCGAGATGAGTCCAACTTCGAGGAAGAAAGTGATCTTTATTTTGAAGAATCAATAATTAACTTCCGCCAACCGACTCCATGCATGTTGATCATGCCAAAAATAATATAGAATTAGAGTCATCCTGTGTAATTTAAAATATAGTTGAAGTTGACTCTAGTTTGGGGGAAAAAGAGGATGCCAAAATCCGCAAAAAATTACAATTTGGAGACTTTATGCAACATTCTAAGCACTTCTCAACCTTGGAGTTGTGTGGTGATATGGAAACTGAATTACATGAATCAATGAGGGATTGTGAATAGCAAAGGCAAAGGCCTTACATTTTACAATTTGAAGGCAAAAGAAGGCAAATGTCAATCCTCACATGAAAGGCAAGAAATGCAAAATGAAGAAATTAAAGTTTAGCTTGACCATCTACTTACTACCCCAGTCGCTCGTGGTCACAAACTTGATTCCAAGTTAGGTGTCCAATTCATATCTTCCAAGTGGCGTGAAAAGTGGTAAAGTTGATTCGCGTAGTGCCACGACGGTAAATGCGACGTTTGGTGGGAGGCAACCTATCGTTTTTAAAATTTTAAGTCATTTTGGATTTTTTTTTTGAATAGCTTAGTATATTGTTTTTGACTAATCTACCAAGTTTCAGAATTTTGGACTTAAATTGAGGAGTTTGAAGTGTTGGAGTACACAAAACATGGAGACTAGACAGTAAGAAAAATCAGGCCCAGGCCTAAGATTTCGCAATTGCGAACTGAGGTTCGCATTTGCGAACTGGAGCCTGTGAGCATGTGATTTTTCACCCACCATATACTCCTACAAAATTCAATAAAATAAATTAATTTCATAAATTTTTGTTGAATTTTAGTGTTAATTGTGAATTATTTTTGCATTGCATATTCATAATTCATCCTTTAAATTTATTTAAATTTGCATAATAAGGCGCATCTTGATTAACACATTTTTATCATTACCAAACTAGGAAGAGAAGATCTTTAAGATCTTATTAAGATTTGAATTTCCTAATTGTTAGTTTCTTGCAGAAATAGCCAAGCTAGGATGGCCTAAAGTGATTAATTGAGGCAAAATATGGCCATAGCCCGAAATATGTTTCATTTTATGCTAATGAATTCCACTCTTTCTTTAGACAACCCCCCCCCCCCCCCCATATAAAAATCATGCCCTTTAGATTGAAATTTGATAAAGAACCGAATACTTTTCCAAGTTACAATAAACAACACTCGGGAGTGGAAACTCATGCCCCCGACCCTCAATTCTAAACAACTAAAAAATGCACATAGCAATCACGGGTACATTTCATGTGACGTTTTCTCATGTGCTAAAAAAACAACAAGTGCACGCCATCGTGACTTGTCTAAGATAAATCCATAAATGTCCTAATTGATCTTAAAACTAAAACGTTCTTTCAAAAATACAAAACATAAAGAATGATCGAACATTGCCTCAAATAGGCACTATAAAACCGTCATGACCATAGTCTTGACCACGTAATCTACACTCGGATGCGACAACTCATGTCCCCGTCTTCAACTTCAAATTATATTAAAAATCACACGTTGTAATCGCGGGTGCATTTCATATGCCGCAGTTATAATGTGTCCAAAACAAAACAAGTGCATGTCATCATGACTTGTTTCAAGATAAATCCATAAATATTAAAAGCGGTTAAAATTTAAAAAAGCTAAATGCATAATAGGTTTAAACACATGCAAATAATTAGATAATTAGGCCAAATATTAATAGTTAAGTGACCGTGCTAGAATCACGGAATTAGGGAGTGCCTAACACATTCTCCCGTGTTAACAGAATTTCTTACTCGAATTTCTGGTCGCAGACAACTTAAAACAGAGTCTAACTTTCCTCGGTTTGGGATTTTAATAAATAAATGGTATCCCGAAACACCGTTAAATATTCGGGTGACAACTCTGAAAATAATAAATAAATCCCAAATCCGAATAATGACACTTTAATTGGAAAAACTCCCTTACTACCCCTTTCATTAATTCGGGGGTAGTGAAAAAGGAGGTGTGACAGCTCTGGCGACTCTGCTAGGGATTGAACCCAGAATCTCTGGTTTAGGGTTCAAAATTTCGAGCTTAGAATAAAATGTTATGTTTTGGCTTTTATTATCTGATTTATATGTTTGAGCCTAATGTGCTAAATGTCGCTTTTTACTGCTTTGATATTATTTGGACTGAATATAAATTATGCCGAAACCCTCATCTCTCTGGGTCTTCTAAATCATATGGGAAGTGTGCACTTCGTGTGACTTCTTTTCTGTTAGAGTCATATCCAAATTTTAGAATGAGGTACGGACAAGTTGCAAAGCCAGTGAAGCTTCTGTATTCCCGGTACGCTCCCCACACCCCCCGGCTCGAGCTGTCCGCTCGGGTAAGCCTGGTCTAGAACAAAATCCCAGGATTTAAACTTAGTATAACATAGCATCATGCCGGATCCCTAGTAGGAACGATTATTTGCATAACATGCATTTGACTTAGGGGACTCAACATAGGGGTTGGGTCCGTCTAGGACAGGTACCAAAAAACAAAAGACTACCATTGATGCATCTTACCTGCTACATATGCATATATTTGTCTCAGCTTGTGTATTGACCGGCTAAGCTAAAAAAAATGAACAAAAAAAACCAAGAGTGAGGTAGAATAGAAAATTCACCTTTTTTAACTAAAAAAAATATAAAAAATAAAATCCTCGTATTTATCCCGAAACTCTGCCAAAATTTCTGAAAATAATATTCCAAAAAAAAATGAGTGGACGTATATTTTCAATTAGTCAAGATTTTTTCCGAACTACGCATTGTTTGATTCTCACGGGTGTGAGATACGTAGGCAACCCTCATCGGGTCCAACTCTATTTTTTTAAAATCAAAATATATAGCCCTAAATAAAATTAGGTGACGCCATTACTGCCTGATTGCCCAAAATGGGGGCATCAGAAGGCCGTTTTTGCAAAAGTGGCCGCCTGTGATTTGTCTTTAAATTTCGAACCAATTTGCAAACACAGCCTTAAAAACCTCCTATCCGAAGTAATGTAGGGCCGCATTCGCAAAGATGGCCCATTTTCCTTTATTACAAAACCCTTTGCAAAAAAATAATAATAAAACCGCTTTTCAAAATTTGTGGTTTTAATTAAAAAATGAATGTGCAGGATGAATACAGTTGAAAACATTCCCTTCAAGCCAGTCGAGGAAATCCCTTTAGGACTCCATATGTGGTGGAGCGACTTGGGGGAAGCTAGTTGGAAGTTTGTTATGAAAGCTTTAGGTGGACTTACTGGTGTTTTAAAAATCAAGCCGAGGTTGGACATCGTTGAGGCTCTAGTACCATTTTGGGATCCCGCCCACAACGTGTTCCACTTTTCAGATTTTGAATTGGCGCCCACTCTAGAGAAAATAGCAAGGTATGCTGGTCTCAATGACAATCTTAGAAGCCGGTACCCAGTGGCACCCAAGGCGGTGACTCCACATAAGTTGTTGGACCTTTTAAGCATTAGTCGGGACGTCAAAGACCCACACTTGCCTGAAGGTTTCTGCACTTTCTACTTTCTTTACAAACGTTATGGAGATCCCCGAGGTTATGAGGCTAACAACACTGGTCTAACTCACAAAGATCAGGCTAAATGGGAAGCCCGTCGAGGGTGGCTTTGTGGTAGCATTCTTGGGTACTTTGATTTGCCCCAGAAGTGACGGATGCATAAATATCGGGCTTGTGGGAATGGAAGATTTCATGATGAAAAAATCCAATGGCACACTTGTACCGATGTTCTTAGCCGAGATTTACCGTGCTCTAACAATTTGCCAATCTGGGAGAAAGTTCTTTGAGGGGTGCAACTTGCTCCTACAAATCTCGTTGATCGAGCACCTCTGTCACCGCCAAGGCTACATGAACTATGGCTTAAATGGTCTGAATTGTATTGAAGAGCATAGTATTTGGGTAGAAGGACACAAATTTCCTAAGGGCACAGAAGCTTGGCAGTCACATCTGAGTTCATTGACCGCTGACCGAATTGAGTGGACTTTCGGATGGCTCCCAGTCGGTGAGGTTATCAATATGCTTGCTGAGGTTTTCTATCTCCTGTTAATGGGCCTGCGAATCATTCAGCCATATGCCCACACCGAGTCATACGCCAGTTGGGGAGACAACAGGGTGTTCCCTATGACGAGGATTTAAGCCAACAAGCCATTGAGTTAGGCCCGAGAGCTGCATTTCCTGAAGGCACGGTCCGTCAAATCTGGAATGAGTGCAGGTTTTTTGAACCTCAAACTCGGGTGAGAAATTTATCTAAAGGGGAAGTGGATCCCGCCTACACCTTTTGGTATGGCATAAGAGGCAGGGAGCATCAAGAGCAAGAGCGGCCCGCAAAGAGGCCCCACGTGCAAAAATTCACCGAGTAAACACAAGAGCATTGGGCCTGGTTAGAAAAAGAAAACAGCTACCGAGCCACAATAACCAAGTTGGAAGCCCAGGTCAGGGAAATCAAATTTGAAAACATTCTACATATTGCCACAATTTAAGGAGAGAAAATAGATTAGCCCAAGAAAATGAAGTTCTCCGGGCCCAAATACAGGAATTAAAAACAGCTGCTGAGAACCCGGAGAGAAGCAGAACTGATGAAAGGCTTATCAACAGCCTGAGGCATAAAGTGTGCAGCTATGGGAATGATCTAGAAAAAGCTGAAGAAGAACTGGCTGGAGTTCGGGCAAGATTAACAAGAAGTGCAGAAGAAAGGACAGAGTTTGTCCAGAGACTAAAAAGAAAATATTACCAGGAAGTCATAGGCTTGAAGGAAAAATTGGCCGTTCTCGAGAACGAAATGGCCAAACAGTCAAAAATATTTAAGACTGAGAGGGAAGAGTGTTATGCCATGATGGCTCAGTTAGAAAAAGAGTTGCAACAATGGCAAGACTAGAGTCACAAAGACGTCCATACTTTAGAGGCAAGATCCCAGCAAATCGGGCGCCTACTTCAAGAAAAGGGTATCATCAGGCGGAGGGTCTAAGAGATAGCTGACTACATCGTCGCCAGATGCTAGGAATGCAAAGATATGACTCGGACAACTTTCTTCTCAGCGGTTATGATCTTCGTCCACAAAATAATGGACGACCTTTACCGCCTCCGGCAATACATAGCACGCAGGCTCGTGGCAAAGCCGAATGATGCCCCATCGGCCCCTAGGGCAACAGAAGCACTGATGTATTTTTTGATGTTATTCAGTCTGTAGTCATGTCTGAGTCCACGATAGTTTTTATATTTGCAGAAAATATGTGTCGAGTCTGTTTTACACAATTTTGAAATTCCAAAAGTGGGCTACAAGTTTTCGGTAATCAGGAGTGTTTTATTTTATGAAAGAAATTTTAGATTGAAACGTTTAGAAGAAATATGTATTTATGTCTTTTGGTTTTGCTAGCATGAACTACGTGATGATCTGATTCACGTGGCGCTGTGATACGTAGGCAATCCACATAGGATTCGATCATAACCATAAGAAGAGAAACCAAGCGAGGAATAAAAGAGCGGAATTAATAACAAAGGAAAGAAAGGTCCAAAACCCATAAATAAGGCCGGAATGAAGTACATAACTGTTGCCAAAACACATAGAAAAGCGTTTAAATTACTTAGGTGCATTGCATACCCCAAACATGCGATTGCCTATGTGACAAATGCTTCAACCTAACATTTTGTTGGTTCCATCTTAAGGTATTTTTAGGTGGTTTGTTTTTCGGTAACCTGGCTTCCCATCCTTACTTCACTAGATCAAAAGGGAGCATAGAAATGACGTCTGAAAGTCACTTGCCGATCGTCAACTCTTCCGTAGAAGACCTAAATCTGGCCATCCCAACATCTGAGTCAACAACAACTGAAGAAAACATGACGCTGTGTTCCCGCATGCTGGAAATGTGGGACGCATGGTCCAATGGTAGGGAACCACCCAGTACCATCCCGGATTTCCCAGAGATAATTCCCAGGGCAGGTGGGACATCCAACATCACCATAAGTTACCCAACCACGCTGTTTGGATATCCAACTATGTCGGCTCACTTTTCCAGAAGGCCTTCTAAGGTTCGCCCCCTGGCCTTGTTTTCTGGTGTGTCTTCCAACATCTTCACCGCACCACCAATCTCCGCCACGGCTCCACCAACTATCTCTGGGCCAAGTTTCGAGCCGCCAGCATTCACATTCCAAACACTATCCGTCCATCAGCACACCACTCATGTCACTCCCAATGCATACCCCCAACAACCTCAGCCTGAGTTTACTTTGGGACAAGATAAGAAAAGCCTCAAGCACGAAGAAATAACTCGAAAAATGAAGAGTATGGAATAGAGCCTCAAGAATATACAGGGGATGAGCGGGCAGAAAAGCATCCCCTATACATATTTGTGCATGTTCTCGCATGTCCACTTGCCTCTTGGGTTTAAAACCCCCAAATTCGAAAAATATGACAGACATGGGGACCCTATAGCTCATCTGAAAAGGTACTGTAACCAGCTCCGGGGAGCAGGTGGGAAAGAGGAACTTCTCATGGCATATTTTGGAGAAAGCTTGACGGGAATTGCCTCAGAATGGTACATGGACCAGGATATATCCCGCTGGCACATATGGGATGACCTAGCACGAGACTTTGTCTGGCAATTCCAATACAATGTGGACATCGCCCCCGATAGGAACTCACTATCCAATCTCAAAAAGAAACCCTCAGAGAGCTTCAGAGAGTACGCCATCAAATGGCGCGAGCAGGACTCCAGGGTAAAACCTCTGATGGATGAGGTTGATATGGTCAGCGTCTTTCTACAAGCACAGGAAGCTGTCTACTTCCAAAATATGATGTCCGCCATGGGCAAACCATTTGCGGAAGCAATCAAAATTGGAGAAATGGTGGAAAATTGTCTAAAAACTGGTCGTATCCTGAACCAATCTGCCATAAGAGCAACCTCTCAAGTCATCCAAAGCGGATCCGGGGTTGCAACCAACAGGAAAAAGAAAAAAGAAGGGGCCATGATGGTTTCCGATGTCAGGAAGCCTCGACAATACCCACATCCATTTCAAAAATCTTCCCAACATTACTATCCTCACCAAGACGCAGCTTATACTACGCCCCATTTTCCCTATACGGTAATGAACGCTCAGCCACATCCCAGGCCACAGCAACAATACAATCAGAACAGAGCTCCACCTCCGAGAAACATCCATCCTCCCCAGCTCCATATAATCCACGCCCTCCCCAAAACTACCCATACAACACCTACCCCCCTGAACCACCAAGGAGACTTAACTTCACTCCTATCATGGAGCCGTATTCAAGCCTCTTCCCAAAATTAGTCCAGATGGGGCTTCTACAACCCGTACCTCTGACTAGGCAAAACCCAGCATAAGCATCATACAAACAGGGGACCAGGTATGCCTAACATTCCGGAGCAGGGGGGCATGAGGAGTGTTGGACCCTCAAAAGAGCCGTGGAAATCCTTATAGATCAAAAGAAAGTGGTGTTAAGGTTCGAAGAAGCTCCTAATATGACGAAAAATCCATTACCCACTCACAGTCATGGGCCCGTCATCGGCATGATTTGTAAGGACCAGGATTTTGATCCAGCTCGAAAGGCCATCATCTCCATCATGGACGTGGAAAGAAAGCCCAAGGAGGCAGCTAAACCAGTCAAAGATATAAAGAAGAGTAACCCCGTCCCCCAGAAGGCTGAGGCCGAGACAAATAGGGGACCCTCTGAAGAAGCTGTTCTATACGTCCCAAAGGCACCCAGGAAGGAACAAAGTGTGTTAAGACCTCCTAGGAGGTTACAATTAAACAAGGCAATAATGAACGGCCAAAAAATGTACATGCCAAAAGGGACATATGTGGCGCGGGGGAAAATAATTTCACCAAGGCTGAATGAGCCTGTGGTTATTAGCCGCGCGTCGCAGAATCCCATGAAAAATACTACTGTCGTCCCCTGGAAGTACAACAAGACAGTGGTGACGTATAAAGGAAAAGAAGTTACTGGGGACAACAGGTGATATAAACTCATCAGAGAAATACCTCAACCTGGAAGAACTAAACAAAAGCAACCATAAACGATTTTTGTCTAAAAAGCCGATCAGTGCCGGAGAGGCTGAAGAATTCTTAAAAAATATGAAAACGACTGAATACGCCACAATTGAGAAGCTCAAAAAGGCCCCCACTGAGGTCTCACTTCTATCCTTGCTGATCAATTCAAACGAGTATCAGAAAATCTTGATCAAAACACTTAACGAAGCATATGTTCCGGCCGAGACCACGGTGAGCAAATGGAAAGAATGGCAGAGCGATTTTTTGAAGTCAACCGGATCTCATTTAGATAGAATGACTTGCCCCCGGAAGGGGCTTCCCACAACAAAGATCTCCACCTAACTGTTAAAAGTTAAGGTTACTATGTGAAAAGAGTTATGATGGACGGTGGATCTGGGGTTGATATTTGCCCGGTCTCGACCTTAGAAAGAATGGAGATCGGGACTGAGAGAATTAGTCCCAAAAATGTGTGCGTCCGCGCATTCGATGGTATCAAGAGAGACATGATCGGGGATATTGATTTGGTCTTGACAATCAGTCATGTCGATTCTGAAGTGACATTCCAGGTCATAGATATGCATACTTCCTATAATTATCTCCTGGGAAGGCCTTGGATCCATTCAGCAGGGGCAGTGCCATCTACTCTCCACCAGATGGTTAAGTTTGAATATGAAGACCAGGAAATTATGCTCCATGAGGAAGACGAGCAATCTATTTACAGGGACCCATCAGCCCCATGCTTGGAAGCAAGAGAGGGCAGCGAGCAAACAGTCTACCAGGCTTTCGAGATTGTGGTTGCGGGCCAGCATGAAGAAGGAACTCCGTGCCCTCAACCCTTCTAATCAAACGCATCAATTATGGTTGCTAACGACATGATTAAACATGGGTATACAACTGGAAAAGGGCTCGGGTTTTCCTTGCAAGGCATTAAAGAGCCCATCACTTTGTCTGCCAATAAAAAGTTCTTTGGCATAGGGTTTCAAGCTACTCCCGATGATGAAAGATGGGCTGACCAACGTAAAAAAATTGTTTGGGTATTGCCTAAGCCGGTCCCATACATCACCGCATCATTTGTCAAGCCAAAATACGTGGAGGAAGAGGAAGAGGTTTTCACGGCCGAAGAAATCGACGAAATATGTGGAGAAATGAGACAGATGTTGTATGAGGCCCATATGGTCCAACCAGGAGAAGGCTCCAACACTGCCGAAGTGCAGTATATAGGGCCTGACACCAAGTTGAAAAACTGGAAGGCTACTCCATTCCCCGTCAGGCGGGAGTCCCAGTAGTCCAGCTTTTTCCATCTTTTCAGCACTACGAGCTATTTCAGGGTGTAACTCAAGTGTTTTTAAATTCTTGCCTTTAAATTCCGATGTGAACCCTCATATTTCCAAAATTCAATGAAATGAAATCAAAATTTCATCGTCTATTATTCTTTTTTACTTTTGTTTACTTTTCTTATTTTTTCAGTCCTAATAATGCAGCTTTAGAAAATATGACATGCTTGCGGACTTCATGCCCTGATCTTAATACGCCGTCTAACCTCGAAATAATGAATCAAGAACTGTAAAATGACGAAGAATAGGCTTTTAAATAAATTAACCGAGAATTTGAACAGTTCGAGAATAAGCCTAAGCAAAACTTAAACGAAACAGAACCCGTTAACTTGGGAAATGAATAGGAGATTCGAGAAACGATGATAAGCGTCCACACGGATGAAAAGACTAGGGACGCCTTGATTCAACTCCTATTTGAATTCAAAGCTGTGTTTGCTTAGTCCTACGACGACATGCCCGGACTAAGTATGGATTTGGTAGTACACAAATTACCAACCTACCCCGGTCATCCACCTGTCCAACAAAAG
Organism: Nicotiana paniculata; assembly: GCA_005239505.1. Lineage (NCBI taxonomy): Eukaryota > Viridiplantae > Streptophyta > Magnoliopsida > Solanales > Solanaceae > Nicotiana > Nicotiana paniculata. The sequence goes on from MDKI01271595.1 coordinate 36,552, forward strand.
CAAAGTAAATTTAAAACGGACATGAGTGACAAGATCAAAGAAGAGGTCGCTAAACAACTAAATGCTGGAGTAATCCGAGTGGTCCAATATACCACCTTGCTGGCCAATGTGGTTCTGGTGCCTAAAAAAGACGGGAAGGTCCGAGTATGTGTCGATTACCGAGATCTGAATAAAGCAAGTCCCAAAGTTAATTTTCCACTACCAAACATACATATCCTAGTTGACAATTGTGCCAAACACGAAGTACAATCTTTTGTCGATTGCTATATCAGATATCACCAGGTGTTGATGGATAAAGAGGATGCAAAAAAGACAGCCTTCACTACACTCTGGGGAACATACTATTACCGGGTCATGCCGTTTGGTTTAAAGAACGCTGGGGCAACTTATATGAGGTCCATGACCGCCCTATTCCAGGACATTATTGATCAGGAGATCGAGGTCTACGTGGATGATATGATCATTAAGTCCGGAACCCAAAGTGACCATGTGCAGCATTTGAGGAAATTCTTCGAACGCCTGCGCAAATATGATTTGAAATTAAACCCGGCCAAATGTGCTTACGGAGTTCCATCCGGAAAATTACTGGGATTTATAGTTAGTCGACGGGGCATTGAGTTGGACCCGACAAAGATAAAATCTATTCGGGATCTCCCACCCCCAAGAACCAAGAAGGAAGTCATGAGTGTGTTGGGTAGACTGAATTACATCAGTAGGTTCATCACTCATTTGACCTCCACATGCGAGCCTATATTCAAGATATTGAAAAAAGATGCGGCCATCAAATGGACAGACGAGTGCCAGGACGCTTTTGACAAGATCAAAGAATATCTGTCAAATCCTCCAGTGTTAGTCCCACCAGAACCGGGAAGACCTTTGTTCCTATACCTGACGGTGCTAGAAAACTCCTTTGGGTGTGTTCTCGGGAAACACGATGCAACCGTGAAGAAAGAGCAGGCTATTTATTACTTAAGTAAGAAGTTCACAAGCTACGAGGCCAAGTATTCTCAGTTAAAAAGGATTTGCTGTGCTCTAACTTGGGTTGCTCAGAAGCTCCGACATTATTTATTGACTTATACCACCTACCTCATCACGAGGCTGGATCCTTTGAAGTACATATTCCAAAAGCCAATGCCCACTTGGAGATTAGCAAAATGGGAAATCTTGCTCACAGAATCGATATTTTCTATGTCACTCGCACAGCTATGAAAGCTCAAGCATTTGCCGATCATCTAGCTGAAAATCCGGTTGATGATGAATACCAACCCTTGAACACTTATTTTTCGGATGAAGAAATCAACTCCGTCGAAATAATCTCGGAAGGCGCTGACTCCTGGAAAATGTTCTTCGACGGAGCAACCAATGCAAAAGGTATCGGGATTGGGGCAATCTTGATTTCACCCACAGGACAACACTACCCAGCCACGGCCCGCCTCTATTTCTTCTGCACAAACAATACTGCTGAATATGAAGATTGTATAATGGGCATGAACATGGCCATTGACATGGACGTAGAAGAGTTGTTGATCATGGGAGACTCTGATTTGATCATTAAGCAGGCTCAAGGAGAGTGGGAAATTTGGGATGTTAAACTCCTTCCCTACAGACAGCATGTGGAGAATCTTAGTAAGCGATTCAAAGCCGTCGAGTTCAGATATATTCCTCGGTGCCACAATGAGTTAGCTGATGCGCTAGCCACCCTAGCTGCAATACTACCCTATCTGGGCAATGTTCGTATAGACCCATTGGAGATCCAAATCAAGGAAAGACATGGTTATTACAACACGGTCGAAGTAGAACCTGATGTCCAACCATGGTATCATGATATTAAAAGATTTTTTAAGACAAGAGAATATCCCGAGCAGGCCAACAGAGACCAAAAGAAAACCATCTGAAGGCTCGCCAGCAGTTTCTTCCTAACTGGGGAAGTATTGTATAAAAGGACTCCCGATCTAAATCTGTTAAGATGTGTAGACGCCAAAGAAGCCGAAAGGATCATGGGCGAGGTCCATTTAGGAGTATGCAGTCCCCAGATGAATGGGTACGTCCTCGCAAAGAAAATCTTGTGGGCTGGATATTATTGGATGACCATCGAGAAAGATTATTTCGGTTTCGTCCGGAAGTGCCATAAGTGTCAAATACATGGTGACCTAATCCATGCACCACCATCAGAACTGCATCCTATGTCGGCACCCGGGCCATTTGTTGCCTGGGAATGGATGTCATTGGGCCAATCGAGCCAAGGGCCTCAAACGGGCACAGATTCATTTTAGTTGCTATCGAACTATTTCACAAAATGGGTCGAGGCCGTCACATTCAAAGCTTCCACTAAGAAAGTGGTGGCGGATTTCGTGCATGGTAATATCATCTGTCGTTTTGGCATCCCAAAAACTATCATTACCGACAATGCCGCAAATCTAAATAGCAACTTGATGAGGGAAGTCTGTGAACAGTTCCAGGTAACACACCGCAACTCGACCCCTTACCGGGCCAAAGCCAATGGTGCCGTTGAAGCAACAAACAAAAACATCAAGAAAATTCTCAGAAAAATGATTCAAACGTCCAGGCAATGGCATGAAAAGTTGCCTTTTGCATTGTTGGGATATCGCACGACCATGCGCACATCGGTTGGAGCTACCCCTTACCTATTGGTTTACGGCACTGAAGCCGTAATACCCGCAGAAGTCGAAATTCCTTCCCTTTGGATTATTGTCGAAGCGGAAATTTAGGACAATGAGTGGGTCATGACCCGACTAGAGCAATTAACTTTGATTGATGAGAAGAGAACGGCCCGCGCTTACAACAGAAAAGTGCGACCTAGGAACTTCGAAGTAGGGAAACTCGTTTTAAGACGTATCCTTCTGCACCACGAAGAAGCGAAAGGAAAATTCGACCCAAACTGGAAAGGCCCATACATCATAAGGAAATTGCTACCAAAAAGGGGTGTTATACCTAGGGGACATCGAAGGAAATGACCTTGAAACGACTGTCAATGCAGATACCGTCAAAAGGTACTATGTTTGATCCTCCACATATTTTCAAATTTTCTTTGGTTTAGATGATGAAGGCTTTCATTCTCGCTACACAAACAACATTAACCCTTTTTGCAAACCCTTTGAGCTGGTTACTCTTCTTTCATTACCCTCTTTGGAACCCGAGTTATTAAAAAAAAAAGAGAAAAAACAAGAAATTCAAATGAAATAAAAAGAAACAAAAGAGAGAAAAAAAATCAATCAGAAACGGAAACAAAAACAAAAGTTCCCTGAACTACGTTCGACTTAATTTCGAAAGGATACGTAGGCAGCCTCTCCCTGGGGTTCAGTCACACCAAAATAAAAATCCACATTTCCCCAAGAGTTTAAGCTGGGGCAAGTGTTAAGATTTGGCGATGTGTCGCCTGAAAGGTTCCAAAGTTGATTCATTACAAATTCTTTTCACCAAAACCCTGTTCAAGTACTTCCGATCAATCGGCAAAGATATCAAAAATTGGAGGATACAGTTGTTTGGATCCAAATACAAGCAAAGGAGAGAAATTAAAATGAGAGACTCTCATTGGTGAAAACCCACACGGGTACCATGAGGTGACGGTAAGCAGAGAAAGTAAGATGAGAGAGTCTTGTTAGTGAAAACTTGCAAAGAGCACTACAAGGCGATGGTGAGAAGAGAAATGAGAGAGGTTAGATGGTGAAAACCCGCAAAGGGCGCCACTGATCGAAAAGGATAATAGGTCACTGACATGGACGCAGTCCGGGGCAAGGTTTTTCAATCTCGAGGTACTGGGTATGATGAATTTCTGAGAATCGAACAGTTTACACGGATCAGGCATCCAGTCCAAAGAGCATGTCATGTTCATTGAAGTCTGCATCCACTCCAGATAAGTCCTTTTTTCCTTTCCCCGAAAGGGACACCTCTTCTTTAAATTCATTGTCCATTCTGTCATTTATATTTCTTTTGAATCCCTTTCGGTCTAACTCTGTTCTGAAACTAAGGCAAAAAAAGGATGGCAAGACTGACTTACAGGGCTCTCATTTGACCCTGGTCAATATACAAAGGCACCCAGCCTCGCCAAGGGCATCATGTCGATCTCGTGAAATCCAAAGGGAAGCAAGTGAAAGGCCTACAAAGGCAGAATAAAGCTGGAATGTTGGGTCCCGCATGGACGGTCACCGCGACAAGATATGGAAAGCCAAGGTCCCCAGTATTAGAGATGAAACCCAATCCCCAGCCAGCAAACAATCAAACAGTTGTGATTTTCGTCAGAGAGGCTGAGATCAAGCAGTTGAAAATCAAGGCCGCAAAACCAACCACCGTTTAAAACTAACAAATTGTTCTTTGTTTGAAAATAGGAAACAGATGCAAAAGCAACCATGCAAAAAGCATGTGCAATCAAAAGGAATTGCGCAAGAGCTAGAAGGAGCTCTGCAGCATTGACTCCAAAGAAAGGAAAGTTTCCTCCAAAAATCTTTCCCACATGCATAAAAGAAAATAAAAATTAGAAATGAGAAGAATTGAAGTTGAAAATAACTCAAAGTAGTATGAGGACTCCAATCCCCAACTACACCTTTTTCCGACGCAGGGTATACACTGCCGTAGTCGATTCCAATCAAGGGTATACACTCCCTGGTTGATGTTTTCTTTTCCAATCAAAGGTATACACTCTCTGGTTGATGTTTTCGTTTCCAATCAAGGGTATACACTCCCTAGTTGATGTTTTTCTTTTCCAATCAAGGGTATACACTCCCTAGTTGATATTTTTCTTTTCCAATCTAGGGTATACACTACCTGGTTCATGCTTTTCTTTTCCAATCAAGGGTATACACTCCCTGGTTGATGCTTTCTTTTCCAATCAAGGGTATACACTCCCTGGTTAATTATTTATTTTCCAATCAAGGGTATACACTCCCTGGTTAATGATTTCTTCTCCAATCAAGGGTATACACTCCATGGTTGATGCTTTCTTTTCCAATCGAGTGTATACACTCCCTAGTTGATGCTTTTATTTTCCAATCAAGGATATACACTCCCTGGTTGATGTTTTCTTTTCCGATCAAGGGTATACACTCCCTGGTTGCTTCTTTGTTTTCCAATGAAGGGTATACACTCCCTGGTAGATAGTTTCTTTTCCAATCAAGGGTATACACTCCCTGGTTGATGCTTTCTTTTCCAATAAAGGGATACACTCCCTGGTTGATTTCCTTTGACGACGTAGGGTGTACACGCTCCCGTAGTCGATGCCAATCAAGGGTATACATTCCCTGGTTGATGCTTTCTTTTCCAATCAAGGGTATACACTCCCTGGTTGATGCTTTCTTTTCCAATCAAGGGTATACACTCCTATTTGATGCTTTTCTTTTCCAATCAAGGATATACACTCCCTGGTTGATGCTTTTTTTTTCAATCAAGGGTATACACTCCCTGGTTGATTTCCTTTGACGATGTTGGGTGTACACACTCCCGTAGTCGATGCCAATCAAGGGTACACACTCCCTGGTTGATGCTTTCTTTTCCAATCAAGGGTATACACTCTCTGGTTGATTTTTTCTTTTCCAATCAAGGGTATACACTCCCTGATTGATGCTTTCTTTTCCAATCAAGGGTATGTACTCCCTTGTTGATGCTTTCTTTTCCAATCAAGGGTATACACTCCCTGGTTGATGTTTTCTTCTCCAATCAAGGGTATACACTCCCTGGTTGATGCTTTCTTTTCCAATCAAGGGTATACACTCCCTGGTTGCTGCTTTGTTTTCCAATGAAAGATATACACTCCCTGGTAGATAGTTTCTTTTCCAATCAAGGGTATACACTCCCTGGTTGATGCTTTCTTTTCCAATCAAGGGATACACTCCCAGGTTGATTTTTTTTACTTTTCCAATCAAGGGTATACACTCCCTGGTGGATTTTTTTTCCTTTCCAATCAAGGGTACACACTCCCTGGTTGATGCTTTCTTTTCCAATCAAGGGTGTACTCTCCCTGGTTGATTTTTTCAATGCCAGTTAAGGGTATACACTCCCTGGTTGATGCTTTTCTTTTCCAATCAAGGGTATACACTGCCTGGTTGATGTTTTTCTTTTCCAATCAAGGGTATACACACCCCGGTTGATTATTTTTCACGACATAGGGTGTACACGCTCCCGTAGTGATGCCAATCAAGGGTATACACTCCTTGGGTGATGTTTTTCTTTTCCAATCAAGGGTATACACTCCCTGGTTGATGCTTTTCTTTTACAATCAAGGGTATACACTCCCTGGTTGATGCTTTTCTTTTACAATCAAGGGTATACACTCCCTGGCTGATGCTTTTCTTTTCCAATCAAGGGTATACACTCCCTAGTTGATTTCCTTTCGCGACGTAGGGTGTACACGCTCCCGTAGTCGATGCCAATCAAGGGTATACACTCCCTGGTTGATGTTTTCTTTTCCAATCAAGGCTATACACTCCCTCGTTGATTTTTTCTTTTCCAATCAAGGGTATACACTCCCTGGTTGATGCTTTCTTTTCCAATCAAGGGTATGCACTCCCTGGTTGATGCTTTCTTTTCCAATCAAGGGTATGCACTCCCTGGTTAATGGTTTCTTTTCCAATCAAGGGTATACACTCCCTGGTTGATTTTTTTCTTTTCTAATCAAGGGTATACACTCCCTGGTTAATGATTTCTTTTCCAATCAAGGGTATACACTCCCTGGTTGCTTCTTTGTTTTCCAATGAAAGCTATACACTCCCTGGTAGATAGTTGATGCTTTCTTTTCCAATCAAGGGTATACACTCCCTAGTTGATGCTTTTCTTTTCCAATCAAGGGTATACACTCCCTAGTTGATTTTCTTTGACTATGTAGGGTGTACACGCTCCCGTAGTCGATACCAATCAAGCATATACACTCCCTGGTTAATGCTTTCTTTTCCAATCAAGGGTATACACTCCCTGGTTGATTTTTTCTTTTCCAATCAAGGGTATGCACTCCCTAGTTGATGCTTTCTTTTCCAATCAAGGGTATGCACTCCCTAGTTGATGCTTTCTTTTCCAATCAAGGGTATACACTCCGTGGTTGATGTTTTCTTTTCCAATCAAGGGTATACACTCCCTGGTTGCTTCTTTGTTTTCCAATGAAAGGTATACACTCCCTGGTAGATAGTTGATGCTTTCTTTTCCAATAAAGGGATACACTCCCTGGTTGATTTTTTTTCTTTTCCAATCTAGGGTATACACTCCCTGGTGGATTTTTTTTCTTCTCCAATCAAAGGTACACACTCCCTGGTTGATGCTTTCTTTTCCAATCAAGGGTATACTCTGCCTGGTTGATGCTTTCAATGCCAATTAAGGGTATACACTCCCTGGTTGAGGCTTTTCTTTTCCAATCAAGGGTATACACTTCCTGGTTGATGTTTTTCTTTTCCAATCAAGGGTATACACTCCCTGGTTGCTTCTTTCTTCTCCAATCAAGGGTATACACTCCCCGGATGATTATTTTTCCTGACATAGGGTGTACACACTCCCGTAGTCGATGCCAATCAAGGGTATACACTCATTGGTTGTTGTTTTCTTTTCCAATGAAGGGTATACACTCCCTGGGTGATTTTTTTCTTTTCCAATCAAGGGTATACACTCCCTGGTTGATGCTTTTCTTTTAGAATCAAGGGTATACACTCCCTGGTTTATGGTTTTCTTTTCCAATCAAGGGTATACACTCCCTGACTGATGCTTTTCTTTTCCAATCAAGGGTATACACTCCCTAGTTGATTTCCTTTCCCGACGTAGGGTGTACACGCTCCCGTAGTCGATGCCAATCAAGGGTATACACTCCCTTGTTGATGCTTTATTTTCCAATCAAGGGTATAAACTCCATGGTTGTTGATTTCTTTTCCAATCAAGGGTATACACTCCCTGGTTGATGTTTTTCTTTTCCAATCAAGGGTATACACTCCCATGTTGAATCTTTCTTCTCCAATCAAGGGTTTACACTCCCTGGTTGATTTCTTTTCCAACATGGGGTATAAAATCCCTAGTTGATTTTATTTTGCAATAAAGGGTCTCCAACCCCTAGTCGGTCTTGCTTCGAGACTTAGGGTATCCACTCCCTAGTCTGCAGTAACTCCGGGTGCACAATTCCCGACTTTTCAGTGCTTTCTATAATGAAGTAGAATAGAGTTTGTTACAATAACTCACGAAATTTTCCAAGTGAAAACTGGGGTAGAAAAATTGCGTTTGTTTGTTTTGATATTTGTGCAGATTACATTTCTAGGACATTGGAACTCGAGACGACCAAAAGAAGAAGTTTCGATCCAAAAAAATAACAAAAAACAAAAAGAGGAAAGAGAAGATTGAATCCAAAAGTGCACAAACGGGAATGATGTGGACTATTCAGGACAAGATTGAAGTCATCCGTCCAGTATATCCTGCTTTGATCCGAGGAACGATGAGACAAAACGAGCACCTACTACTAACAAGCATCAGGATCCAGTTCAGAGTCAGCAAAAGATCAAGATTCAAGACCAAGTCCTATATAGGAATCTTGTAATTCAGCAGCTGATAGGTTTTAGTTAGTCCTTCCTTTTGTACTTGGGTGTAATAAGGAGATCAGCAGCAGTAACAGCAGCAACCGCAGTGAAACCATAGTTACTCGGTAGTCCCAGCTACCAAAGCCTCTAGAACTACACTGACCTGATTCCTTTATAGTCGAGGATATGTAGGCAACATTTGAAGCAGGGTTCGGTCAAACTTTTCAAAAACACTTCACATGGAGTTATTTTCCCGAAAACTCTTCATGTTTCTGAGCAAAGAGGGGCAGCTGTGAGCATGTGATTTTTGAACCACCATATACTCCTACAAAATTCAATAAAATAAATTAATTTCACAAATTTTTGTTGAATTTTAGTGTTAATTGTGAATTATTTTTGCTTTGCATATTCATAATTCATCCTTTAAAATTATTTAAATTTGCATAATAAGGCTCATCTTGATTAACACATTTTTATCATTTACCAAACTAGGAAGAGAAGATCTTTAAGATCTTATTACGATTTGAATTTCCTAATTGTTAGTTTTCTTGCAGAAATAGCCAAGCTAGGATGGAGTAAAGTGATTAATTAAGGCATAATACGGCCATAGCCCGAAATATGTTTCCTTTTAGGCTAATGAATTCCTCGCTATCTTTAGACAACCCCCCCCCCCCCCCGATAAAATCATGCCCTTTAGATTGAAATTTGATAAAGAACCGAAAACTATTCCAAGTTACAATAAACTACACTCGGGAGTGGCAACTCATGCCCCCGACACTCAATTCTAAACAACTAAAAAATGCACATAGCAATCACAGGTGCATTTCATGTGACGTTTTGCCATGTGAAAAAAAAACCAAGTGCACGCCATCCTGACTTGTCTAAGATCCATAAACGTCCTAATCGATCTTAAAACTAAAACATTCTTCCAAAAATATAAAACATAAAGAATGATCGAGCATTTCCTCAAATAGGCAGTATAAAATCGTCACGACCATAGTCTTGACCACGTAATCTACACTCGGGTGCGACAACTCATGTCCCTGTCTTCAACTTCAAATTATAGTAAAAATCACACGTTGTAATTGCGGGTGCATTTCATGTGGCGCAGTTATAATGTGTCCAAAACAAAACAAGTGCACGCCATCGTGACTTGTTTCAAGATAAATCCATATATATTAAAAGCGGTTAAAATTTAAAAAGGATAAATGCACAATGGGTTTAAAACATGTAAATAATTAGATAATTAGGCCAAATATTAATAATTAAGCGGCCGTGCTAGAACCACGAAATTCGGGAGTGCCTAATAACTTCTCCCGGGTTAACAGAATTCCTTACTCGAATTTCTGGTCGCGGACAACTTTAAAAAAAGTCTAACTTTCCTCGGTTTGGGATTTTAATAAATCAATGGTGTCCCAAAACACCGTAAAAAATACGGGTGGCGACTCTGAAAATAATAAATAAATCCCAAATCCGAATAATGTCACTTGAATTGGAAAAACTCCCTTACTACCCCTTTCATTGATCCGGGGGTAGTGGAAAAAGGAGGTGTGACAGAGCCCACCATAAAATCGATGAAGCAGTCGCAATTGCGAATAGTGCTAATATTTTATTACTCGCAATTGCAAACAACCAATCACAATTGTGACCTCTAAGGCGCTTTTATTGGGTTCTGCTGAATATTTGCAAAAAAATTCCAAAAATCTTTGAGGCCCTAAAATTGAACGAGTGGTATCTTCCTTACTCTCCCAACTTTTAAACTCGCTTATTTTCACCCCTAATTGCAAACATCAAGGTATGAAGGTTGAACCTTTGTGCTCTTTATGTCTATTGCATCATCATCTTTTTATTCTCTCCTTTTTCTCTCAACAGTTAGCTTTCAAATAAGTTATTTTCTATTGTACGAATTGTTTGAGAAATGCTCAAATCATGTGTTGATTTCTGGGCGAGGTTGGTTGAGAGTGTGACCTTATTTCTTTGCTTCAAAATGGGGAATTCTGAGTACCCATGAATTTGTTAAAATAGGAGTGATTTTGTGTGCTTACTATATGTTCGATGAAAGGCCCAAATGAGATTCTTGGTCCAATCATTGAAGTTTTTTCAATTCCTGGTTGTGTCTGAAGTTTTTTGCATGATTTTGTGCTTAAAATTTGATAGGGTTCTCTAAAAGCGTGATTTTGTTCGAACATTTTTGAGCTTGGGACTATTTGTGAGAGAAGGTGGTTGGGGATTATGAAATTGCAATTGTGATGGCCTCTTTGCATTTGCGAGCTTCACATTTCCGAAGAGATAGTCGCAATTGCGAAAATAGTCAACTCTGGCAACATTCGCAATTGTGAAGAATAGACTGCAATTTCGAACTCTGGGGATTCCTGGTGTCTTCGCAATTGCGATAAATTTGTTGCAATTGCGACATCAGAGAGCAGGCTTCTGCTGAACTAAAAATCCTAAAAAAATTTCTATGGCTGGGTTTCGACTGTCCAATCATTTCTTTGACATAGTTGACTCATTTTGCAATATAGTTCATAGCCATACTATGTTTTCACTCCAATACTTTGTTCACAGGTACCATAAGCTGAAAATAAGCTCTAACTCTGATGAGTCCGCGTATGACAAGCCGTTGGAAGTAGTGGAGAATTATGACAAAAACACCGGTTTTATGCCGAGCTGATTTGAAAGAAGTTTCTCCTGGAAAATTGTATATTGCTGGAAAAGGTCCTAGAACGTCTTCCCGAGTGTAACGACCCGACCAGTCTTTTTGATTTCTAGCGCGTCGTTGAGCGGGTTGAAGTCGTGAGTAGCTCCATTTCAGGTATTATGACCCGTGGGCGTGGTCGTAATTGAATTCCAAGAAATTTAGAATGTAGTTGGAAAGAAAATTCTCATTTTAGAAGCCTTAAGTTGGAGAAATCAACTAAGATTGGAATTTTGAGTAAACGATTTTTGAATCAGGATTTGAAGGTTCCAGTAGGTTCGTATGATGATTTCAGACTTGGGTGTATGCCCGGATCAGGTTCTGGATAACCCCGGAGCGTTTCGGCGTATATTGTGGAAGTTAGCATTTTAGAAGGATTTCATGAATTTGGGGTTGCAGTTCATGTCAGTGAGGTTGATATCCGTTTGGGATTCCGAGTCTTGGAATAGCTCCGTATGGTGATTCTGGAGTTGGATGCGCGATCGGAAGTGAATTTGGATGTCCGCGGGTCATTTTGGAGTCATTTGGCTAAAAGATAGAAATTTAAAGGTTTTTGGGAAATCCGGTCGGAAGTGGAAGTTTTGATATCGAGGTCAGAATGCGAATCCAAAAGTTGGAGGAGGTCCGTAATGTTAAATATGACTTGTGTGCAAAATTTGAGGTCAATCAGACGTGATTTGATAGGTTTCGGCATCGGATGTAGAACTTTGAAATTCTAAGTTCTTAAGGAATTGGTTTTGAGTTTCATTCATGGTTTTTGCATTTTTTGATGTGATTTGAGGGCTCGAGCAAGTCCGTGTCATGTTTTGGAACAAGTTGGTATAATTGGACGGGGTCTCGGAGTCCTCGGGTAGATTCCGGGTGGTTAACGGATCAAACTTAAAGTTGGAAGAAGGTTGAACTGCTGTCATCTGGTGCAACTGCACCTGTGAGGCTTGGACCGCATGTGCGGCTTGACAGTTGCATGTGCGAGTTTGGGCTTGGCTTGGCTGGGAACTGCATGCGCGATGGATATTCTGCACCTGCGAAGCCGCAGGTGCGGGAAGTAGGGCGCAAGTGCGATTTGGCTGGAGATGAGGGAAACCGTAGGTTCGGTGGATTTGGTCGCACCTGCGAGATCGCAGGTGCGGAGGAAGGACCGCAGGTGCGGAAAATGCCTGGGCAGAATGCTTTAAAGATCGGGTTTGAGCCATTTCTCTCTCATTTATCATTTGGTTGAGACGATTTTGGAGAGCTTTCAAGGGGTATTTCACCAAGCATCAAGAACTAAGTTGTTCTACTTGTTTCTAAGGTTAAATACAAGATTATTACATTTATTTGGTAGTATAAATTGAGGAAAATTCGGGAAATATTGAAGAAACCTAAAATTATGGGAATTTGGATTTTAGCCACGAATTGAGCATGCATATTAGAGTAAATTGTATATTTGAGTTAGTAACGCTATGGGTAGGGTATATCTTCGAGAAATTTCAGATTTCCGGGCACGTGGGCTCGAGGGCATTGTAGTCATTTCACTGAGCAGTGTTTGGAAAGTATATGATTTGGAATTTGCTGCAAATATTAGTGTGACGACCCGGTTGGTCGTCTTAAGAATTAACGCCCTGATCCCCTATTAACTATTTTCCCCAAGTCTATTGCTGCTAAATTAAATTTTAGGGACGTTCAATTTTGAGTTTCGGAGAGTTTTGAGACACTTAGTCCATAAATGAGAGCTTAAGTGTTGGAAAGTTGCCCGAAGTTGGAGCATTGTGAAGACGGCCTCGGAATTGTTCCGTTAGCTCCGTTAGGTTATTTCGGGGTGGGGAGCATGTTCAGAATGTATTGTGGAAGTCCGTAGCTCATTTAGTCTTGAAATGCCGAAGTTTGAATTTTTGGAGTTTCCAGTTCAATAGTGAGTTTTTGGTCCGAAGGCCAGAATGAAATTCCGGAAGTTGCAATAGTTCCGTCATGTCATTTGGGATGCGTGTGCAAAATTTGAGGTCATTCGGTTGAGTTTACACGTGTTTCGGCGTCGTATGTGAATTCTAGAATTTTCCTAAGTCCTAGGCTTGAACCTATGCATAATCGATGATTTTGATGTTATGAGACGTCTTTTTAAGGCTCTACCTAGTTCGAATAAGGTGTTAAGGTTGGTTGGTGGTTTTGGTTGAAGTCCCTGGGTCTCGGGGTTGTTTTGGATGCTTAACGGTTGAAAACTTGGGACTTAGCTACTACTGAACCGGGCCTCTTCTGGTGTCTTCGCACATGCGAAGGTTTTTTCCGCAGGTGCGGATTCACAGGCACGCAGGGATTGATCGCAGGTGCGATATAGGGGGGATTAGGCCAGTGGTCACAGGTGATACCTAGGTTCCGTAGGTGCGGGACCGCTGGTGCAACCAAACGACCGCCTGTGCGGCCCCAGTGGAACTTAAGTGAATTCTGCACCTGCGATGCTTTTTCCGCAGGTGCGGTACCACAAGTGCGGTAATCGAGCCCGTAGGTGCGAATTCCCTGTGTGTTTTATTCCAAAAATTCGAGAGTTCATCTCATCATTCTAAAAGTCGTGTAAAGGCTCAAGAATTGGCGATTGTCTGTGGGTTTTGAAGAGAAGGATCATAGGTTACATTTCCTAATCATAATTCATTGTTAGCCC
>ML355553.1:0-51141 GCA_005239505.1 Nicotiana paniculata
TTTATAATATAACCTGTATATAGTGTCTAATAAAGCAAAAAGGAAATACTAAACTAAATGAAAAAGTAACTTGAAATAAATAAATAAATAACTCAGCTATCTTTCCAGATCTCAGCTATAACCAATTCTTACGAGAATTTCCATGTTACAATTTAAATAACGGTAAGAGCAGAATATGGAAGCAACAAAATAGAAAAGTGGGTATTCTAGTTTCCTTCATATAACCAGTAACAACATGAACCTTCTCCCTTATTACTCTTTGTTGCAGCGTTCAACCCGATCCCACATCTCCACCCTTATTACTCCTCAATATATATATAACCATTATTCCTCCTGTAGCGGCGTGCAACCCGATCCCATATGTCCACCCTTATTACTCCTTGTTGCGGCGTGCAACCAGCTCCCACCAGAAAATCACATTTCACCATTTATAATAAGAGTTCCACAATTTAGATCAAAATCCACCACAACATTTTACGTCTCAACTAATGTAAATGAAAAGTTGTACAATTAAGAAACTTCACCAATTATTACTACAAAGCGAAATCAACCGGAATGTATCATGAAACACTGACAACCAGCTCAACCATTAATGTACCACAATGAAGCTAAGGAACAACTAATACTTTCAAATAGGTGAAACAATATCTAACAAAACAATTAGACAGAAAACAAGTAGACATGGAAGCATCAAAAATCGTGAAACAGTTAAGACAGGAATATAGTAAATTGAAAACGAGGAATGGAACATGCTAAAAATATAATTTGGTGGAGCGTAGGTACTCGTCACCTCACCTATATGCCGCACACATGAATTTTCACATAGCAATTAAGTCGGGGATTCCTAATCCCTCAAGTCAAGGTTAGACCAAACACTTATCTCAATTTCGCAGGCCACTCACTGCTCAAGTACAACTTTTCCTTTAGAATTCACCTCCAACCCACTTGAATCTAATCATAATTAGTTCAATATCATTAATTATTGCTAAAGGAATTAACGTTAATGCATAATCATGGTTTTCCTAAGTTTTTCCAAAAAATATTAAAAATCGACCTCTGGCCCGCTTGGTCCAAACTCGGGGTACATATCAAATTCCGTTTACCCATTCACCCTTGAGACCGAATATGTAGTTAGTTTCGAAATCCGATCCCAATTCCAGGTCTAAATTCCAATTATGCAAAATTCCCTAATTCTACCCAAACCCCCAATTTCTACCATGAAAACCCTTGATTTTTTATTGAAAAGTGATTAAAAACAATGGGTAATTGAGTGAAAATAGTTTAGAATCGTGTACCAACACTTTGGGCAAGAACTTGTCTCTTGAAAATCACCTATAGTTCTTCTTGGTTTTGAAAATATGAAAAAAAAATGGCTTAATCCCGTTCTAGGTTTTGTTTCTAAGTCGCTGGACAGGCCTTCATCGCGTTCGCGATAGGCCTGTCTCGATCGCGGAGAGTTGCGGACCAATGGCCTTCGCGTTCGTGATGCACTGTATGCGTTCGCGATGCACTGTATGCGTTCGCGATGCACTGTATGCGTTCGCTCACGATAGCCATCGCGTTCGCGACCAGGTGGTCGCGTTTGTGTAGAACAATTCGAGACTCGCCTACCCCAGACCCATAACTCATCGCGTTCGCGGTAGCCAGGTCGCGTTCGCAAAGGGTAATCACCCCAGTGCTTCACGTTCGCGACCAGTATTACGCGTTCGTGTAGAACAAAAACGACCCCCAGCTTTTTTACTCTTTGCGATCACAAAGAAGAACACATCAGTGCACTAGTAACAATTAAAACACCAGATTTTCCTAAGTTAAAACATCCCGAAGCCTACCCGAAACTCACCCGAGCCCTCGAGGCTCTACACCAAACATACACACAAGTCTAAAAATATATTACGGACTTGCTCGTGCGATCAAATTGATAAAATAACGCCTAAAACTACGGATTTAGCATTAAAACTCATGAATTCCTCAAGAATATTTCAATTTCACTATCTTCTCAACCGGACGTCCGAATCACGTCAAATAAACTCCGATTTCTACCAAATTTCACAGATAGGACTTAAATATTATAATCAACCTGTACCAGGATCCTGAACCAAAATACGGGCCCGATACCAACGATTTCAAAGATTACTTCTTTTCTTTATTTCCTTTAAATTTCAGTTAAACAATTTTCATCAAAAATTCATTTCTTGAGCTAGGGACCTCGGAATTCGCTTCCGAGCATACGCCCAAGTTCCATATTTTAATACGGACCTCTCGGGACCGTCAGAACACCAGTATGGGTCCATTTCCTCAAAACATCGACCGAAGTCAACTAAAAATTAATTTTTAACTCTCAAAAATTATTATTTCATATATTTTCACATAAAGGCTTTCCAGATTCACGCCCGTACTGTGCACGCAAATTGAGGTAAATGAAATTAATGTTTTTAAGGCTAGTGAGCCCGGAATAGAGTCTTAATTTATAAGATGACCTTTTGGTCATCACAATCTCCACCTCTAAAACAAACGTTCGTCCTCAAACGGACATAGAAAAGTACCTAAGCTGGCGAACAAGTAGGGATATCTACTTTGCATGTCTTACTCGGAATCCCAAGTATCTGCCTCAACAGGCTGACCTTTCCACTGCACTCGAACTGAAGGGTAACTCTTTGACCTCAATTGACAAACCTGCCGGTCTAGAATGGCTACCGGCTCCTACTCATAAGTTAAATCCTTGTCCAATTGGACAGAGCTGAAATCTAACACGTGGGATGGGTCACCATGATATTTTCAGAGCATAGACACATGGAATACCGGATGAACGGAGGATAATCCTGGAGGCAACACAAGTCTATAAGCTACCTCCCCCACTCTCTCGAGAATCTCAAATGGCCCGATATACCTAGGGCTCAACTTGCCTTTCTTCCTAAATCTCATAACACCCTTCATGGGCGATACCCGAAGTAATACCCTCTCTCCGACCATGAATGCCACATCATGAACTTTACGGTCGGCATAACTTTTTTTCCTGGACTGAGCTGTACGAAGGTGATCCTGTATAATCTTGACCTTATCTAAGGCCTCTTGAACTAAGTCTGTACCCAACAACTGAGCCTCTCCCTGCTCAAACCATCCAACTAGCGATCTGCATCGTCTACCATATAATGCCTCATAGGGAGCCATCTGAATGCTCGACTAGTAGATGTTATTGTAGGCAAGCTCCGCTAATGACAAGAACTGATCCCAAGAACCTCCAAAGTCAATAACACAGGCACGGAGCATATCCTCTAAGATTTGAATAGAACGCTCGGATTTCCCGTCTGTCTGAGGATGGAATGTTGTGCTCAACTCAACCCGCGTACCCAACTCACGTTGAACTGCCCTCCAAAAGTGCAAGGTAAAATGCGTACCTCGATTAGAAATGATAGACACTGGCACGCTGTGAAGGCGAACAATCTCCCGAATATATATCTCTGTCAACCGCTCTGAGGAATAAGTACTTGCCACTGGAATGAAGTGTGCTGATTTAGTCAGCATGTCCACAATAACCCAAACGATGTCGAACTTCTTATGAGTCCGTGGGAGTCCAATAACGAAGTCCATAGTGGTACGCTCCCACTTCCACTCAGGAATCTCTATCTGCTGAAGCAAACCACCGGGTATCTGATGCTCATACTTCACCTGTTGAAAATTCAAGCAACAAGCCACGTACGCAACAATATCCTTCTTCATCCTTCGCCACCAATAATGCTGCCGCA
Organism: Nicotiana paniculata; assembly: GCA_005239505.1. Lineage (NCBI taxonomy): Eukaryota > Viridiplantae > Streptophyta > Magnoliopsida > Solanales > Solanaceae > Nicotiana > Nicotiana paniculata. The sequence goes on from ML355553.1 coordinate 3,744, forward strand.
AGTCCTGGTACATCGTGGAAGCACCCGGATGAATAGAATACTTAGAAATGTGAGCCTCCACAAGGATTAACTCACGAAGCCCATCTATATTAGGCACACACACTCGGCCCTGCATCCTCAAAAAACCGTCATCTCCAACTGTAACCTACTTGGCACCACCATGCCGAACTGTGTCCCTAAGGACCATCAAGTGCGGTTCATCATCCTGCCGATCTCTAATGCACTCGAAGGAAGACCGAGTGACTGTACAAGCTAGAACACGGCTGGGCTCTAAAATTTCTAACCTCACAAACTGATTAGCCAAAGTCTGAATGTCTGAAGCCAGCTGCCTCTCACCGACTGGAATGAACGCAAGGCTGCCCATACTCACCGCCTTTCTACTCAATGCATCGGCCACCATATTGGGCTCCCCCGGATGGTACAATATAGTGACATCATAATCTTTTGCTTGAACAAGTACTGGAGGCTATGATGATCCGTGTAAACCTTACATGGCACGCCATAAAGATAGTCCATATTTTCAATGCATGAACAATGGCTGCCAACTATAAGTCATGGACAGGATAATTCTTCTCGTGAATCTTTAACTGCCGAGACGTATATGCTATCACCCTGCCCTCTTGCATCAATACTCCTCCCAACCCAATACGAGAAGCATCACAATATACCGTGAAAGATCCTTAACCTGAGGGTAACACCAATATCGGTGATGAAGTCAAGGTTGTCTTGAGCTTCTGAAAGCTCGCCTCACACTCGTCCGACCATTTGATGTGGCACCCTTTTGAGTCAACTTAGTCATCGGGGATGCCATAGATGAAAACCCCTCCATAAATGGACGGTAATAACACGCCAAACCCAAGAAGCTCCTGATCTCTGTGGTTGAAGTGGGTCTAGGCCAGTTCTTGACTGCCTCAATCTTCTTAGGATCTACCTGAATGCCCCTTGTTGATACAACGTGACCCAAGAAGGCGACTGAATCCAACCAAAACTCGCACTTTGTAAATTAGCATATGACTGACTGTCCCTCAAAGTCTGAAGCTCTATCCGAAGGTGCTGCTCATGCTCCTCCCAACTACGGGAGTATATTAGAATGTCATTAATAAACACAATTACGAAGGAATCCAAATAAGGCTTGAACACACAATTCATCAAGTCCATAAATGTTGCTTGGGCATTAGCCAAGCCAAAAGACATCACCAGAAATTCATAGTGCCCATACCTCGTTCGAGATGCTGTCTTAGGGACATCGGATGCCCTAATCTTCAACTGATGGTAGCCCAATCTCAAATCGATCTTTGAAAACACTTTAGCACCCTGAAGCTGATCAAACAAATCATCAATCCTCGGTAGCGGATACTTGTTCTTGATAGTGACTTTGTTTAACTGTCGGTAATCTATACACATCCTCATCGATCCATCCTTCTTCTTCATGAACAAAACCGGTGCACCCTAGGGCGAGACACAAGGTCTAATAAAGCCCTTATCAAGCAAATCTTGCAGTTCTTCCTTCAATTCTTTCAACTCTGGTGGGGCCATCCAGTATGGAAGAATAGAAATGGGCTGAGTGACCGGAGCCACATCAATGCAAAAATCAATATCCATGTCGGGTGGCATCCCCGACAGGTCTGCAGGAAACACCTCAAAAAACTCACGAACAATAGCCATTGAATCTATAGATGAAACCTCAGCACTAGAATCACGAACATGAGCCAAGTAGGCCAAACATCCCTTCTCGACCATGCGACGATCCTTTGTATAAGAAATAACCCTGCTGGAAGAATGACCAGGAGTCCCTTTCCACTCTAATCGGGGAAACCCCAGCAAAGCTAACGTAATTGTCTTGGCGTGACAGTCCAAGATGGGATAATAAGGTGACAGCCAATCCATGCCCAATATGACATCGAAATCCACCATATCAAGAAGCAAAAGGTCCACACTAGTTTCAAGACCCTCAATAATGACCACACACGAATGATACACACAATCTACAATAATAGTATTTCCCACGGGCGTAGACACATAAACAGGGACACTCAAGGAATCGCGGGGCACAACCAAATACGAAGAAAAATAAGATGACACATAAGAGTAAGTAGACCCTGGATCAAACAGAACTGAAGCATCTCTATTTCAAACTAAAATGGTACATGTTATGACAACATCGGAGGACTCTACCTCATGCTTGGCCGGAAATGTATATAAATGGGGTTGGGCCCCACCACCCTGAACCACGTCTCTAGGACGACCTCTGACATGTGGACCTCTACCTCTAGTGGGCTGTCTTCCACCTCTAATAATTTGTCCCCTACCTTTGGCTACCTGACCCCTACCCCTGGCTAGCTAGGCAGGTGGTGCGACAGCTGGTGCCAGAACTATAGCACAAGAAGCCTGATACTGATAACTACCCGACACGCAAGGGCAGTATCTAGAAATGTGCCTCGGGTCACCACAAGTATAACAAGACTTCGGCTGCTGAGACTGCTGGCCGGCAAACTTACCCTGTCGACATGTATAACCACCCTGAAAACTTTGAAGAGGAGGTACAGTGATAGGAGCTGGCTGATCAGAATAAGGCAAGTAAGAGCCACGACCACCTGGGGCACCATAGGATGTCTGAAGTGATAAATGGAATGGCCTGGAATAATGGCCTCTACTGAAAGTAACCCCTCATCTATATGAGGCACCACTGAATCCATTGGAATGGCAAGGTCTCTTGTCGGACCCCTGACCTCCCAATTCAAGAACTACCTCAACTCGCCAGGCCACATTGGCCGCATACTAGAAAGATATCTCGCTCCCTGTCTCCTTAGCCATCTGCAATCTGATAGGCTGAGCAAGACCCTCAATAAATCTCCTAACCCTCTCCCTCTCTGTGGGTAGCAAAAGAGTAGCATGACAGGCCAAATCCACGAAACGAGTCTCATATTACGTAACAGTCATGCTGCTCTGCTGGAGACACTCAACTGACGGCGGCGCTCCTCTCTAGTAGTAATAGGTAGAAACTTCTCCAACAAGAGGTGTGAAAACTGATCCCAAGTAAGAGCAGGCAATCCCGCTGGTCTAGTCAATAGATAATCCCTCCACCATTTCTTGGCAGAACCAGTCATCTAAAAAGTAACAAAGTTGACCCCATTGGTCTCTACTCATGTTTCAAAAAACCTCATGATAGCTATCAAGGTATTCCTGGGGGTCCTCTGAAGTGGAACCACTAAAATGAACAGGGAAAAGCTTGATAAACCTGTCCAATCTACATAAAGCATCGGAGGACATAATTGTCCCATCAGCAAGCGGTGCTGCAACAACTGGCTGAATTACCCCAACTGGATGGGCTGCTGGGATCTGAATGTGAGGAGTAGTCTGCTCCGGAGTGTGGGTAGCAGGATTCTGGACTCCTTCTCCAGCCTGGGATATGGCTGCTGCCATGGGGAGTTCACCAGTCTAGGCTACACTCTCCATAAGGCCTACTAGTCATACCAAGGCATCCTGAAGCATCGGGATAGCAATAAACCCCTCTAGGACCTGAGCTAGTCCCGCCGGAAAGGTCTGAGCTGGAGCCCCCTCATCAAGCTCTATCTGGGGCTCCGCAGCTGGAGCTACTGTCTGAGCACTGGGCTCAGTCCTGCCCCTGCCTCGGCCTCTGCCCCTTGTAGGAGTTGCTGCTGCTGGAGGATTTGGTTGTTGGTTAACGGAATATGAGGTACGTGTTCTCGCCATCTACAAAAGAATAAGAATAGAAAAGTTCAATCAGTTTGGGGATAACAAGAGTCGCATGACAGAGTTGAATAAAAGTGAACTTGTTGCAAACTTTATAGCCTCTGAAAGATAAGTACTGACGTCTCCTTACCGATCCCTTAGACTTTATTAAGCTTGTCCGTGAATTGTGAGACCTAGACAATCTAGTGCCTTGATACCAACTTGTCATGACCCGAATTTCCCACCGTCGAAACCGTGATGGCGCCTAACGCTATTCTTGCTAGGCAAGCCAACATTAGAGGGTTCCACATTTAAAACAATTAAAAACATATGAGAAGTCTAATACTATCCAATAAATGATACCATAATAACGTATGAAGTAATAAAATGATATCATGAAACTAATGCTAATATCTAGCTACCTAGGGTTTGGAGTCACAATTCATGAACTACTAAGAATTTACTACAAGTATTTGGCTCAAAGAAAATATATGACTGTTTTGAACTAAATAAAACAGTAAATAAATAATATGGAGAAGAATCCAGGAATCTGCAGATGTCAGCAGATCTACCTCGTGTCTCCGTGCGAACAATCAGCTACTACTCGAAATCAACTCTAACCGGAACCTAGATCTGCACAAGAAGTGAAGAGTGCAGTATCAGTACAACCGACCCCATGTACTGGTAAGTGCCGAGCCTAACCTCGACGAGGTAGTGACGAGGCCACGGCTTGGAATTTATAATATAACATGTATATAGTTTCTAATAAAGCAAAAAGGAAATACTAAACTAAATGAAATAGTAACTTGAAATAAATAAATAAATAACTCAGCTATCTTTCCAGATCTCAGCTATAACCAATCCTTACGAGAATTTCCATGTTATAATTTAAACAACGGTAAGAGCAGAATATGGAAACAACAAAATAGAACAGTGGGTATTCCAGTTGCCTTCATATAACCAGTAACAACATGAACCTTCTCCCTTATTACTCCTTGTTTCAGCGTGCAACTCGATCCCACATGTCCGTCCTTATTACTCCTTATTGCGGCGTGCAACCCGCTCCTACAAGACAATCACATTTCACCTTTTATAATAAGGGTTTCACAATTTAGATCAAAATCCCTCACAACATTTTACGTCTCAACAAATGTAAACGGAAAGCTGTACAATTAAGAAACTTCACCAATTATTACTACACAATGAAACCAACCGGAATGTATCATGAAACACTGACAACCAGCTCAACCATTAATGTACCGCAACGAAGCTAAGGAACAATTAATACTTTTAAATAGGTGAAATAATATCTAACAAAACAATTAGATAGAAAACAACTAGACATGGAAGCATCAAAAATCGTGAAACAGTTAAGACAGGAATATAATAAATTGAAAACGGGGAAGGGAACATGCTAAACAGATAATTTGGTGGCGCATAGGTACTCGTCACCTCACCTATACGCCACACACATGAATTTTCACATAGCAATTAAGTCGGGGATTCCTAATCCCTCAAGTCAAGGTTAGACCAAACACTTACCTCAATTTCGCAGGCCACTCACTTCTCAAGTACAACTTTTCTTTCAGAATTCACCTCCAACCCAGGCTCATAACTCATCGCGTTCGCGGTAGCCAGGTCGTGTTCGCGAAGGGTAATCCCCCCAGTGCTTCGCGTTCGCGACCATTGTTATGCGTTCGCGTAGAACAAAAACGACCCCCAGCCTTTTAACTCTTCACGATAGCGAAGGAGAATGCATCAGTGCACTAGTAACAGTTAAAACACCAAATTTTCCTAAGTTAAAACATCCCGAAGCCTACCCGAAACTCACCCGATCCCTCGGGGCTCCACACCAAACATACACACAAGTCTAAAAACATCCTACGGACTTGCTCGTGCGATCAAATCGCTAAAATAATGCCTAAAACTACGGATTTAGCATTAAAACTCATGAATTCCTCAAGAACATTTCAATTTCACTATCTTCTCAACCGGACGTCCGAATCACCTCAAATAAACTCCGATTTCCACGAAATTTCACAGATAGGACTTAACTATTGTAATCAACCTATATCGCGCTCCGAAACCAAAATACGGGCCCGATACCAACGAGTTCAAAAATTACTTCTTTTCTTTAATACCTTTAATCTTCAGTTTAACAATTTTCATCAAAAATTTATTTCTTGAGCTAGGGACCTCAGAATTTGCTTCCGGGCATATTCCCAAGTCCCATATTTTATTACGGATCTCTCGGGACCGTCAGAACACGGGTTCAGGTCCGTTTACTCAATATGTCGACCGAAGTCTACTAAAAATCAATTTTAACTCTCAAAAATTATTATTTCATATATTTTCACATAAAGACTTTCCAGATTCACGCTCGGACTGTGCACGTAAATCGATGTGAATGAAATTAATGTTTTAAGGCTAATGAGTCCGGAATGGAGTCTTAATTTATAAGATGACCTTTTGGGTCATCACAACTTTAATCATACATCAAATAATAACTTGATGAAGAGTTCTGGAGTATATTTTGCACGATAAGGATATTTTATAAAATAACACAGGTCAAGAGCATTATATAATAAAGGGGTGAAAATCATTTACAACCCCGAAGTTTGCTCTAAAAATCGAACTCCCACCTTTACTTTGAACAATTGTAATCCCCCCCCCCCCCCCCNAATACCTATTTACCCTCTATATTATCGACATTTATCTCTTTCTATTTATTTTTTTTTTACCCGTTTAGTGTCATGATTTTTTTTCTTTTATAATATTTATGTTACGAACTTACCTATATAATTAAATTTCATGTTCAAAATAAAAAATAAAATAAAAAATGGTGATCAAGCATATAATTGTATACGTTAAATAGTAAAAGTATGCACAAAATAAAAATAAAAATAAAATAATTTGCTCATATCAGTAACTTTTTTAATGGCAATTAAATTTCAAAAATCTATTACACAATCAAGAATAAAAGATGGTTTAGATCCTTATAAACATACACTCAATGTGTGTAGCATAAAATATAATTTTTAAAAGTAAAGGTAAAATTTATAATAAACTCATTAAAGATTATCTATTTACCACAGAAAGAATGTAACCTAAATATATACTTAATGTGCGTTGTGTTAAAATAAAAGTCATAAAATATGATATATTTTTGTGACAAACTTATAAATTCTACCTATAGTTTTAATAAATTTAAAGTATAATTTATAATAAGATATAATACAATTCAAATTATAGGTAAAATCATAAAAAATAGCATATAACAAAAGAATTACATAGAGGAGGGAATTTGTCACGATCCAAATCTCTCTCTGTAAGACGTCGTGACGGCACCTAGTCTCTACGACTAGGTAAGCCTAGAAATTATAATTTGAATAAAAGCAAAATTTAACAACTAAACTTCAACAAATAACTATACATGTGAAAATGCCGCTCGATATGTACAAGCAAACCAACACTTGAGTATGCACAATTCCCAAAATCCGGTAGTCACAAGTCACAAACTCTAAGGAATCGTTGTAAGTATCTCTATACATCCGTATCTAGAAAAATAAAGAAGAAACAACATAAAAGGGATATGGGGGACTCCGAGGTCTGTGGACACTAGCAAATATACCTTGAAGTCTCTGAAGTAGCAACAAGTACACTCAACTAATAGCGGGGCTGGTAGGTGGTATCTGGATCTGCACACAAAACATGTGCAGAAGTGTAGCATGAGTACACCACAATGGTACCCAGTAAGTGTCAAGACTAACCTCGGTAGAGTAGTGACGATGTCAGGTTAGGGCCCTACTGGGATATAATAATAAGATAGAAGATATAACAATATGATGAAAGATTGAGAATTTAACAAAGAGAATTTACAGAAAAGTAACAACACAACACATAGAGGTAGACAACATGAGGGCTCCCGAGATACCGTCTCGTAGTCCAACAAGTAAATACTCAACAAGGGATCTCCCGAGGTACCGCCTCATAGTCCCAAAAGTAAATATGTAAGGGGATCTCCCGAGGTACCGTCTCGTATTCCCAAAAGTAAATATGCAAGAGAATCTCCCAAGGAACCGCCTCATAGTCCCAAAAGTAAACACGCAGCTCGAAACTAGTGGAAACAACAACTAACAACAAGAATCCTACAATATAAGACTAAGATAAATCAAGGAAAAACTGGAACTCAACTAAGCATGTTGCACATATTTCAAATAAGCATTTAAGGCACGTAGACATGCAATATTAGACTAAACAGGATAACTACACGTGCTGGGATGACTCGTTTAAGATATAACAAGTTATTGTTCCCTAAAAATCAGATTTTCAACAATTATCTCGTGTACGCGCTCGTCCCCTCACGTACACGACACTTACATATCACAAAATTTCCAAAATAGTATCAAATCCTAAGGGGATCTCCCCCACAGAAGGTTAGGCAAGCCACTGCAAGCCACTTACCTCGAAATAATCTCAATCAATCAGTAAGAATGCCCTTTCCTCGACTTTCCGACTCCGGATGGTCTAAATCTAACCAAAAGCAATTACATACCATAAATATAACTATAAGAAACTAGTCTAATTAATGAAATTAAGACTTTAGCAAGAAATTCGAAATTCGCCCCAAAAAGTCGACCCATGCCCACGTCTCGGAATCGGTTAAAAGTCACAAAATATGAACACCCATTCAACCACGAGTCCACCAATACCAAAATTACTCAAATCTGACACCAAAATCTAAATCAAAACCCCAAAATTCGGTTCAAAAACTTTCCCCAAATTTCTCAACCCAAAACCTTAATTAAATGATGAAATTAACGATGGATTAGTGGATATTAATCAAAAACAATTCAAGAAACATTACCTAATCGTTGACTTTGAAAAGCCCTCAAAATATCGCCAAAATCTGAGCTCTCTATACAAGTTATGATGAAAATGGAAAACCTTCGATTTTAAAATATATATATCTGCCTAGGTAAATTCTTCTTCGCGAACGCGGCCTCACTCTCATGTTCGTGTAGCACAAAAAGCAACTGACCAAAAAATCCTTCTACGCGGGCACGAGGACCCTTTCGCGAACACGATGCATGACTAACCCAACCCTTCGCGAATGTGACCTCTACTACGCGAACGCGTAGAACAAATGCTTTGGGGTCCCAACTACCTCTATTTCCTCTATGTGAATGCGATACCCTTCATGCGTTCGCGATGCACCACTTCCTAGACCTTTCCGAACGTGAAGCACAAATCCTCATCTACCATAAGTTCCTCTTCGCGAACGCGGAACTCCCCTCGCGAACGGGAAGAAGGAAACCAACAACTGAAACACTAGATTTTCTTCAATTCCAACAAGTCCAACTCTAGTCCTTTAACCACCCGGAATCCACCCGAGGCCCCCGGGACCTCAACCAAACTTACCAACAAGTCCTAAAACATCACATGAACTTAGTCGAGCCTTCAAATTCACATCAAACAACACTAAAAGTACGAATCGCACTCCAATTCAAACTTAATAAACTTTGAAACTTCAAACTTCTACAATTGATGTCAAAGCCTATCAAACACGTCCGATTGACCTCAAATATTGCACACAAGTCATATTCGACATTACGGACCTACTCCAACTTCCGAAATCAGAATCCGACCCCGATATCAAAAAGTTTACTCTCGATCAACTTCCTAAAAATCTAACTTTTTCCATTTCAAGCCTAATTCAGCTATGGACTTCCAAATCACAATTCGGACACGCTCCTACGTCCAAAATCACCCAACGGAGCTAACGGAACCAAAGAAACTCCATTCCGGAGTCATCTTCACACAATTCCAACTATGGTCAAATTCCGAGAACTTAAGCTTTCGTTTTGGACTAAGTGTCCCATTTCACTCCAAAACCCAAAAATAATTCCTCCTGGCAAGTCACGTAAGCATAAAATGATACAAGGGAAGCAGTAAATAGGGGATCGGAGATAGTACTCTCAAAAAGACTGACCGGGTCGTTACATCCTCCTTCTCTTAAAATGATTGTTCGTCCTCGAACGAGTACAGAGACATTCCTGAAGTGGTGAAAAGATGAGGATAACGGCTGTGCATATCATGCTTAGTCTCCCAAGTTGCTTCCTCAACCGGCTAACCCCTGCACTGAACCTTCACGGAAGAAATGTTCTTTGACCTCAGCTTTCAAACTTGCCTATCCAAAAAGACCACCGGCTCCTCAACATAAGATAAATCCTTGTCCAACTGGACTGAGCTGAAATCCAACACATGAGACGGATCGTCGTGATACTTCCGGAGCATGGAAACATGGAAAACTGGATGAACTGCAGAGAGACTAGGTGGTCGTACAAGTTTGTAAGCCACCTCTCCAACTCTCTCAAGAATCTCAAAAGGCCCGATATACCTAGGTCTCAACTTGCCATTCTTTCCGAACCTCATACGCCCTTCATGCGCGAAATCCAGAGCAAGATCCGCTCCCCAACCATAAATGCAACATCGAAACCCTCTGATCCACATAACTATTATGTCTGGACTGGTCTGTATGAAGTCGATCCTGAATCACCTTAAGCTTTTCCAAAGCATCCTGAACCAAGTCTGTACCCAATAGCCTAGCCTCACCCGGCTCGAACCAACCCATTGAGACTGACACTGCCTACCATACAAAGCCTCATAGGGTGCCATCAGAATGCTCGACTGATAACTGTTGTTGTAGACAAACTTTGCAAGTGGAAAGAACTGATCCCAAGAACCCCCAAACTGCATCACACACGTACGGAGCATATCCTCTAGTATCTGAATAGTGCGCTCGGATTGTCCGTCCTTCTGAGGGTGAAATGTTGTGCTCAACTCAAGCCGAGCACCTAACTTAAGATGTACGGCCCTCCAGAACCGTGATGTGAACTGCGTACCCCAGTGAGTGATGATAGATACAGGTACACCATGAAGCCTGACAATCTCGCGGATATAAACTCGAGCCAGCTGCTCGGAAGAATAAGTAGTCATCATGGGAACGAAATGAGATGACTTGGTTAGCCTATCCACAATCACCCAAACTACATCAAACTTCCTATGACTCCGTGGAAGCCCAACTACAAAATCCATTGTGATCCGCTCCCATTTCTACTCCGGAATCTCTAGCTTCTAAAGCAATCCACCTGGCCGTTGATGCTCATACTTTATTTGCTGGAAATTAAGACACCGAGCCACATAATCTACTATGTCCTTCTTCATTATCTTCCACCAATAATGTTGTCTCAAGTCCTGATACATCTTCGTGGCACCCAGATGAATGGAGTACCACGAACTATGAGCCTCCTGGAGAATCAACTCATGCAAACCATCTACATTGCACACATAGCCTGCCCTGCATTCTCAAAGCACCATCATCTCCAATAATGACCTCTTTAGCATCACCGTGTTGAACCGTGTCCTTAAGAACAAGCAGATGGGGGCCATCATACTGACGCTCCGTGATGCGATCATAAAGAGAAGACTCAGAGACCACACAAGCCAAAACTCGACTCGGCTAAGAAATATCCAATCTAACAAACAGGTTGGCCAAAGACTGAATATCCAACACTAATGGCCTCTCAGCTGCTGGTAGATATGCTAAGCTGCCCAAACTCTCCGCCCGGAAAGGCATCGACCACCATATTGGCCTACTCGGGACGGTACAAAATGGTGATATCATAATCCTTAAGCAACTCCAACCACCTCCACTAACGCAAGTTAAGATCCTACTATTTGATCAGATGCTGCAAATTCCGGTGATCGGTGTACATCTCACAAGGGACACCGTACAAATAGTCCCGCCAAATCTTCAAGGCATGAGCGATAGCTACTAGATCAAGGTCGTGGACAGGATATTTCTTTCCATGCACCTTCAGTTATCTACGCGCGTAGGAAATCACCCTACCGTCCTGTATCAACAGTGCACCAAGACTAATCTGCGATGCATCACAATATATAGTATAAGACCCCGAACATGTAGGAAATACCAATACTGGGGTCGTAGTCAAAGGTGTCTTGAGATTTAGAAAGTTCTCCTTACACTCCTCTGTCCACCTGAATAGAACACCCTTCTGGGTCAGCTTGGTCATAGGTGCTACGATAGATGAGAAACACTATACAAATTGACGGTAATACCCCGCCAAACCAAGAAAACTCCATATTTCCCTAGCTGAGGACGGTATGGGCCAACTCTACACTGCTTCAGCCTTCTTCGGATCTACCTTGATCCCATCACTCGACACTACATGACCCAAAAATGCCACTAAGGCTAGCCAAAACTCAGACTTTGAAAATTTTGCATATAACTTCTTTTCTCTCAAGGTCTGAAGCAGAGTCCTCAGGTGTTGCTCATTATTCTTCCGACTCCGGGAGTACACCAGAATGTCATCAATAAACACAATGATGGAAGAGTCAAGATAGGGGTGGAACACACTGTGCATCAAGTGCATGAATGTTGCTGGGGTGTTGTTCAGCCCAAATGACATCACAAGGAACTCGTAGTGACCATACCGAGTCCTAAAAGCAATATTCGGGATATCTGGCTCCTGATCTTCAACTGATGATAGCATGGACGTAAGTCAATCTTGGAAAATAACCTGGCACCCTGTAACATATCAAATAGGTCATCAATATGAGGTAATGGATACCTATTCTTCACTGTAACTTTGTTCAACTGGCGATAATCAATGTACATGTCACGACCCAAAATCCAACACAGGTCGTTATGGCGCCCAACACCGAAGTCAGGCAAGCTAACAGTTGTTTACAAGTGAGATTATCCTTATTTAACATACCAACCCCACATATTCCCAAAGTTTTAAGCTTAGATCATTTAAATAAAAGCGGAAACATTAACCAACTTAAGTAAATACAGCCACAATGATCATGGTGCAATATATATACAGTCCCAAAATAAAGAGTCTACTATGTGCGTGCCAGGAACTAGTGTCACAAGTCAACAGGCGAACTAGTAGAATATACAAAAGATGATACAAAATGCAATGTTGTCTGAGAGGAGTAGACAGAAATAAACAAAAGATAACTCCATAGCACTGCTGAGAATCGCCAAAGGAGGCAGTTCACCGTGGAGTCAGTTCCAGAATATATGTCAAGATCCGGTCGAATAACCAGAAACACCAGCCTCAGAACCTGTACAATTAAGTACAGAAGTGCAGGATGAGTACATAAATATATATGTACCCAGTGAGTATCCCGCCTAACCTCGAAGAGGTAGTGACGAGAGGTCGACATGACACTCACTAAGGTCCAACAGTAATAATACAAAATAGGATATAACATAATGCAATAGACATGTGAGGCAGTAGGCAGCAGATACCTATCAAATACGTAAATCCAGGAAGCTACTGAAAATAAGCAACAATGTACACTTTCCTTTTTCCCCCAAATATTTGTCAAGTCAATATCAATGGAAATAGTACCAAATAGCTAAGCGCACACAAGGGTAAGACAACTGGCCGGAGTCATAAGGAAATATCTAGACGCTGAATAGACGTAAAGCTTACCTCGCTCGCAAATCATACCTGCGACTCGGGTGCTGACACATTTATATGCAATTTCCATAAAGCTTCCCTCGATCGCGAATCATACCTGTGAGTCGAGTGCTGACACACTTATATACAAGTACCATAAAGCTTCCCTCCATCGCAAATCATACCTGCGATTCGAGTGCTGACACACTTATATACAATTACCATAAAGCTTCCCTCGATCGCGAATCATACCTGCGATTCGAGTGCTGACACACTTATACTGATTTATCATAAAGCTTCCCTCGATCGCGAATCATACCTGCGATTTGAGTGTTGACTCTCATACGTACATATATATATATATATATATATATATATATATATATATATATATATATATAGAAATATCAATAACTCGGTAGGGGATATACCTGTAACAGGGATTAATCAACTGGGAATTCAAGTGCAACTTTCCACATTTCCATATCAATTAAAAAGCAATAGGCAGCTCAAAGAACACCCAAAGATACATATTAGGCACATATAGACATGCTTGTGAGCCCTAAAACTACCCGACATAGCATGATAGTCGCTACGTACAGACTCTCGTCACTTAGTACGCACGTAGCCCCCAAAACAATTACACATAGAATATATAAAACCTATGGGGACAATTCCCTCTTACAAGGTTAGAAAGGAGACTCACCTCGTGTCGAATCTACCCCGTGGACCAAGGATGTGCCCGAACTCCAAACTCCGAACTCTACACCCGAGGACTCGCAGCTAGCCAAATATGGTACAATGAAATCAATGCATGCTCAAAGTAGGGAAATTATCCTATTTATTCAGTAATTCAACATTCTTGAAGAATTCTCAAAATCCAACACCGGGCCCGCACGCTCGAATTTCGAAAACTCGCGGAGGAATCGCTCACCCCAAGTCTAAGGATCGTTAATATATGATTTCTACTTGAATTTATAGCAATAAATGGGTAATTCACCAATTTCTCAAGAACCCCTAAATTATTACCCAATTCTTGACTTTTCAATGATTTAATAGTTAATTTAGCTAGAATATCATGAATTAAACTAGTGTTGAAGTGGAATTAACTCACCTTGATAGTAGTTAGGTCGTGATGTGCTCTCTCCAAGCTCACAAGACTCTAATGGTGGAGGAAAATTAAAGAATGGGGTGAAATCCCGAGTTTCAAAGAATATATACTGTCGGGCCTACAGGGATTCCGCACCTGCGGCTCGGAGACCGCAACTGCAGTCTCGCGCCTGCAAGCTGGGGCTCGCACCTGCGGAACTGGATGGGAAGGGCTGGGTTCGCACCTATGGAGGGATGTCCACACCAGCGATTCCGCTCCTGGGGACTTTTGTCCGCACCTGCGAGAAAGGGGGGACCCCATCTGGGGTCGCACCTGCGATGCTTGGGACCGCAAGAGCGGTCCCACACCTGCGACTGGGCAACCGCACCTGCGGTCACACCAGATCAGGTGCACCAGCAGCTATTTTAGCTGATTTTTAGCCCTGTTTGGTGCCCGGCAGGCCCTTAGGCCCACCCGCGCCCTCGTCCAAATAAACCAACAAGTCCTAAATCATAATACGGACTCGCTCGAACCTTCAGAACACCCAAAACAATGCTAAAACTCAAAATCACACCTCAAAACCCCAAGAACCAAACTTAGGAACTTTAAGTTTTCTAGACTTCGCTAACAACGCGCCAAACCGACCCATACTAGTCGGAATGACACCAAATTTTGCAGGCAAGTCATAAATGACATAACGGAACTATTCCCGTTCTCGGAATTCTGTTCGGACCTTGATAACACAAAAACACATCCAAAACCACAATAGGAACTTAAGGAACTTCTTATTTCAATATTGGGCGCCGAAACGCTCCCGGGTCATCAGAAACCCATTCCGGACATATGCCCAGATCCAAAATCATCACACGAAGCTACCGGAACCGACGAAACTAGATTCCGATGTCGTTTACCCAAAATGTTGACCGAAGTCAAACCTGGCCTTAAAGGCCAACCTTAAGGAACCAATTGTTCCTGTAGCACTCTAAACAGCTCTGAATCCCGGACCACCAGTTCCCGCAAGTCATAAATCATAAAAAGCCGCTATGGGA
Organism: Nicotiana paniculata; assembly: GCA_005239505.1. Classification (NCBI taxonomy): domain Eukaryota; kingdom Viridiplantae; phylum Streptophyta; class Magnoliopsida; order Solanales; family Solanaceae; genus Nicotiana; species Nicotiana paniculata. The sequence goes on from ML355553.1 coordinate 19,073, forward strand.
AGTTTCATTTAGGGTAACGGGGTACGATAATGCAAAATGATCAGTCGGGTCATTACAGTACATACGCATAGAACCATCATTCTTCTTCACAAACAAGACCGAAGCACCCCAATGTGACGCACTAGGCCGAATGAAGCCCTTAATCAAGAAACTCCTATAACTGCTCTTTCAACTCCTTCAAATCAGGAGGAGCCATACGATATGGGGGAACATAGATGGGCTGAGTGCCTGGCAATAAATCAATACCAAAGTCGATATCCCTGTCGGGCGGCATGCCCGAAAGATCAGCTGGAAATACATTTGGATTATCCCTCACTATTGGAACTGACTCAACTGTAGGGGTATCAATACTGACATCTCTCACATAAGCTAGATACACATCACACCCCTTCTCAACCATGCGCGGAGCCTTTAGAAATGAAATAACTCTACTGAAAGTATAGTCTAAGGTACCTCTCCACTCTAATCATGGTAATCCCGGCATAGCCAGCATCACGATCTTGGCGTGACAATCAAGAATAGCATAATGGGGACAACCAGTCCATGCCCAAATAATATCAAAATCTACCTTACTGAGCAATAATAAATCAACCCTAGTCTCAAAACCACTAAGAACAATCAAACACGACTAATACACACGGTCAACAACAATAGAATCTCCTAAAGGTGTAGACACATAAAAAGGATACTCAAAGAATCACGGGATACGCCCAAATACCGGGCAAAATAAGATGACACATAGAAATAAGTGGAGCCTGGATCAAATAGGACGGACGCATCTCTATGACAGACCGGAACAATACCTGTAATGACAGAGTCGGATGCAACTGCCTCTGTACGAGCAGGAAGGGCATAATATCTGGACTGGCCTTCCCCTCTAGGGAGACCTCTACCTGCCAGACCTCCACCCCGAGCTGGCTGAACATGTGGAGTGGCATCTGGTGTTGTAATTATAGCCTGGGGACCCGGTGGAGCACACGGTGCCTGAGTAGTCTGTGGAGGTGCACCCTTCCCAAGTCTAGGGAAATCCCTCACCATATGGTGAGTGTCGCCACACTCAAAACAAGCTTTAAGAGGGCGTGGCTGGCTCGGGACAGGTCGGCTAGACTGACCGCTGAAAGCACCCTGTGCAGGAGATGCACTAGACACTGGTGATGCATAATAAGGCTCCTGGGGCCTAGGAGAGGCCGGAATACCACTGGCGGCTGGAAGTGTTGAATGAACAAGGCAACTCACAAAGACCATATCCTGATGAGCTGTTGTTGGGGAACGAGTACCACTATTTGTGCTAGACTCTCGAGACCTCTTGGCCTCTCTCTCCTCTCTCTCTCGAGTCAACATACCCTCCAATCTCCTAGCAATCCCCACAACCTGCTGGTATGCAATATCCATCTCCAACTCTCCGGCCATGATAAGCCTGATACTGGGGTTGAGCCCCTCGATAAATTGAAGGACCCTCTCTCGAATTGTAGCAACCAAGGCTGGTGCATGTCTAGCCAAATCACTTAAACGAACCGCATACTCTAACATAATCATAGAACCTTGACGCAACTGCTCAACTTGGCGCGCCATACGTCTTTAATACTTTGAGGAACATACTCCCTCAAGAACATATCCGAGAACTGAGCCCAGGTGAGTGAAGCTGCCTCGGCCGAACTCTCATAAGCACGCCACCACTGATAGGCCGCTCCTCTAAGCTGGAACGTAGTGAAAGAAACCCCACTAGTCTCCGCAACACTCATAGTACAGAGGATTCAGTGGCACTCTCAAGAAATCCTTGGGAATCTTCTGATTCCAAGCCATTGAAAGTAGGAGGGTGTTACTTATTCTACCTCTCAAGCCTGAGTTGCTCCACCTCAGAAACTACCGCCCTAATCTCGGGCTGAACTGGAGCTACCGGTTGTCTCGGTATGATCTCTGGAACCTGGTCGACCTGAACCCACTACTCTGGGGTATGGGTGGTGAGAGTCTGTGCTCCTCCCCTGGCCTGAGATATGGCAGGAGAAAGTGGAATCAACCCTGCCTGAGCTAGAGTACCGAACATGCTCAGGAACTGGTGCAGAAACAAGTGTCTCAGGTGCCTGCGCTCTACCTGCAACTACCGGTGGCTCCTCTGTAGCAGCTCGTGCAGGTGCTCTGGCTGCACCACGTGGAATTCCTCTGCCTCTACCCTGGCCCTGGCCTCTCGTGGCTCTAGCATGGGGCGCGGGTGCCTGGTCATTTGATTAGCATGTACGTGTCCTCACCATATGAGAGAGAATAGAAGACAGAAGTTTAGAATTCCGAAGTCAAAAATTTCGCATGACAAAGAATCAAAGAAGTGAAATTTTCCTAACAGTTCCATAGCCTCCCAAAGATAAGTACAGACGTCTCTGTACCGATCCACTAGACTCTACTAAACCTGCTTGTAACACACAACACCTATGAACCTAGAGCTCTGATACCAACTTTTCAGGACCCAAATCTCCCTCTGTAAGACGTCGTGATGGCACCTAGTATCTACGACTAGGTAAGCCTAGAAATTGCGAAATAATTGAAATAAAACCAGAATTTAACAACTAAACTTCAACAGATAACTATATAACTAAAAAAATACTGCTCGGCATGTACAAGTACACCAATACTCGAGTATGCACAATTTCCAAAACTAGGTAGTCACAAATCACAAGCTCTAAGGAATGGTTGTAAGTATATCTATACATCCATATCTACAAAAAATAAAGAATAAACAACATAAAGAGGATAGAGGGGGACTCGAGGTCTGCGAACGCTGGCAGATATACCTTGAAGTCTCCAAAGGAGCAACAAGTATGCTCAACTAATAGTAGGGCTGGTATGTGGTACCTGGATCTGCACACAAAACATGTGCAGAAGAATAGAATGAGTACACCACAACGGTACCTAGTAAGTGCCAAGCCTAACCTCGGTAGAGTAGTGACGAGTTCAGGGTAGGGCGCTACTGGGATATAATAATAAGACAGAAGATATAACAATATGATGAACGACTGAGAATTTAACAAACATAATTTACAAAAAGTAACTACATATCACATAGAGGTGAACAACAGGGGCGCTCCCGAGATACCATCTCGTAGTCCCAAAAGTAAATACTCAACAGGGGATCTCCCGAGGAACCACCTCGTAGTCCCAAAAGTAAATATGCAAGGGGATCTTTTGAGGTACCGCCTCGTAGTCCCAAAACTAAATATGCAGGCGATCTCCCGAGGTATCGCCTTGTAGTCCCAAAAGTAAACACGCAGCTCGAAACTAGTGGAAACAACAATTAACAACAAGAATCCTAAAGTTTAGGATTAATACAAATCAAAGAAACACAAGAATTCAACTAAGCATGCTGCACAGATTTCAGATAAGCATTTAAGGTACGTAGACATGCAATATTAGGCTAAATAGGATAAAAACAAATGCTGAGATGACTTATTTAAGATATAATAGGTTAATGTTCAGTAAAAATCGGATTTTCAACAATTAGCCCGTGCACGCACTCGTCACCTCACGTACACGGCACTCACATATAACAGAATTTCCACAATAGCATCAAATCCTAAGATGATCTCCCCTACACAAGGTTAGGTAAGCCATTTACCTCAAATCAAGCTCAATCAATCAGTAAGAATGCCTTTTCCTAGATTTTCCGACTCCGGATGGCCCAAATCTAGCCAAAATCAATTGCATACCATGAATATAACTATTAGAAACTAATCTAATTAATGAAATCAAGACTTTAGCAAGAAATTAGAAATTCGCCCCAAAAAGTCGACCTAGACCCACGTCTCGGAATCAGTTAAAATTCACAAAATACGAACACCATTCAACTACGAGTCCACCCATACCAAAATTAATCAAATCCGACACCAAAATCTCAATCAAAACCCCCAAAATTTGATTCAAGAACTTTCCCACTCTTTTCTCAAATTTTTCAACCCAAAACCTTAATTAAATGATGAAATTAACGATGGATTAGTGGATATTAATAAAAAGCAAGTCAAGAATCATTATCCAATCGTTGCCTCTGAAAAGCCCTCAAAATATTGCCTAAATCTGATCTCCCTATCTCAAGGTATGATGAAAATGGCAAATCCTCGATTCTAAAATGTTTATATCTGCCCAGGTAAATCCTTCTTCGCGAACGCGGCCTCACTCTCACGTTCGCGTAGCACAAAAAGCTATTGACCAAAAAATCCTTCTACACGGACGCGAGGACCCTATCGTGAAAGAGAAGCATGACTGACCCACCTCTTCGCGAACCCGGCCTCTACTATGCGAACGCGTAGAACAAATGTTTTGGGGTCCCAGCTGCCTCTACTTCCTCTACTCGAACGCGATACCTTTCGCGTGTTCATGATGAACCACTGCCCAAAATTTTGCGATCACGCCTCCCACTTCACGAAAAAAAACACAAATCCTCATCTGCCACCAGCTCCTATTTTTGAACGCGAAGAAGGAAACCAACAATTGAAACACCAGTTTTTTGCAATTCCAACAAGTTCAACTCTATCCGTTAACCACCCAAAATCCACCTGAGGCCCCCGGGACCTCAACTAAACATACCAAAAAGTCCTAAAACATCATATGAACTTAGTCAAGTATTCAAATCACATCAAACAACGGTAAAAACACGAAACACAATCCAATTCAAACTTAATGAATTTTGAAACTTCACACTTGTACCAATGATGCCGAAACCTATCAAATCATGTCCGATTGACCTCAAATTTTGCATAAAAATCATATTTGATATTACAGACCTACTTCAACTTCCGAAATCAGAATCCGACCCCGATATCAAAAAGACCACTCCTGGTCAAACTTCCCAAAAGTTCAACTTTCGCCATTTCAAGCCTAATTCAGCTATGGACTTCCAAATTACAATTTGGACATGCTCCTATGTCCAAAATCACCCAGCGGAGCTGACGGAACCGATTAAACTCCATTCTGTTGTCATATTCACATAATTCTAACTATGGTCAAATTCCTAGAACTTAATTTTTCGTTTCAGTGACTAAGTATCCCATTTCACTCCAAAACCCAAAAACAATTCCTCCCGGCAAGTCACATAAGCATAAAATAATACAGGGGAAGCAATAAATGGGGATCGGGGCTAATACTCTCAAAACGACCGGCCGAGTCGTTACAGAATTAAAAATGACAAGGCCAAAATAGATATTGTATAGGATAAATGAGGGAGTAACCGTTAACAAACAAAGTATTGTCAATTGAAAAATCTAAATTAGGTCATTTTTCTAAATTCTAAAGTATTTACAACATCCCAATTTTAATGAATTCGTTGTACCAAATTTATGGAGAATTTGCAAGTACTAGTGATTGAAGTTGAATTTCCTCGGGGACTTTACATTATCGAATTCAACTTTGCTTTAATCAAATGCTTGCATATTATGCACTCGTAAGCTAGTCGATCGAAATCTATACTAACCATGAAATGACAAAATATATTTGAATATACATGTACATACATGATGAATAATTTGTATAGTATAGTAACTTTAGCATTCACATCAATAATAATTTCTGAAAATAATGGAGCAAGAAGAAGAATCAGTAACTTAATTAAAATGATTTGGGTGATTCTGAGTCATATGACGGACTGAGGGGTAATTTTTTAAATTTTACTGATTGTAGGGATAGAATTGGCATGATAGTATAACAGTAAGGATAAATTTGGCCCGATAGTATAACAGAGGTTAAATGTAGACAATATATAAAAGTAGAGGGGTATATTTGGCCCTTTTCCCTTGAAATTAAAGACAATTGTACAGTTTTGTTTATAATGAAAAAAAATTATCCAACCAATTACCAATAATAGCTAACGGTATATACATACACACACGCACACACACACACACACACACACACACACACACACACTATATATATATATATATATATATATATATATATATATATATATATATATATATATTATATATATCATTATTGTTAACACATAATTTTTATACATACCATCTAAGAAAAATAAACAATAAATTCGACAATCTATTTGTGGAAAGATCCCAAAAAGTAAAGGTCTAGATCGGTTTTAAAAATAAATAAATAAAAATACACATAGATATAAATCGCACTAGGCAAGCTTGGTGTGACAAGTTCTAACTGAGGAAGCTACTGATGAGGGAAATTGATCCCAAGTATCCCATACGGGAAATCACTCACCCAACCATTGCAAACTCTAGATTGCTTTAATTCAAATGTTGAACACTGTTTATAATGAACTAATGTTGTCAAGAATAATCACAAATCGTTGATGTCACTATTTAAATATCTACTGAAATACTAAGTAGGCGTTTGGACATAAAATTATAATTTTTGAAAAAAAAAGTATTTAAATTAAGTTGAAAAATAATTTTTGGAATTTGATATTATGATTGGACATACATTTAATTTGAAAAACTCATTTTTGAAAATTTTTCAAAAACTTGAAAATTTTCAGAGGTAAATACGTTTTTGAAAAAAAAAAGAAAAGGAATTTAGAAACAAACGGGTCCTAAAATATTGGTTTGAATATGTATTTCAAATTAGATATTGGTTCTCGCTTAACATTTTTCTTCAATAAAGTTCATGTTTAAATACAACTTTTTAATCTATTCTCACCCAGAACTACGAGTGAATGTAAAAAAATTATACTCCGGAGTACTAATTAATTTGATAGAAACAAACAAAAAAGAAAAATGTGCCAATCGGATATGACCGAACAAGTACTCTCCATCACATGGCAGTATTTTCAACATACAATTGAATATGTAACGACCCAACCGGTTGTTTTACTTTCTAGATCCCCGTTCCCTTAAATGAGACTCCTCGTATGTACTTTTACTATTTTATGATTTACGGGGATGGTTAGTCGGCATTTGGAAGGGTTCGGATTAAAATCAGAACACTTGGTCCCTTAAGGTTGGCTAAAAATGCTAAGTTTGACTTCGGTCAACATTTTGAGTGAACAACCTCAGAATTGGAATTTGACGGTTCCAATAGGTTCATATTATGATTTTGTACTTGAGCGTATGTTTGGATCGGGTTATGGATGACCCGGGAGCGTTTCAGCACCTAATAGAGAAAGTTGGTCTCTTTGAAGGTTTTGAAATTCTTTAAATTTGGTTTGGAGGTCCAAATGGGATTCCCAGGCCTGCAATACATCCATATGGTGATTTAGACTTGCACAAAAAATTTGATGTCATTCCGAATAGTCTAAGTATGATTCAGTGCGTTCAGAGCGATTTAGAAACTTGAAGTTCATATTTTGATTCAATTTGGTTTTTGGGTGTGATTCATGGTTTCCTTATTGTTTTACTCGTTTTGAGAGTTCGCGCAGGTCCGTATTATGTTCAAGTTCTTCCCGATTGCGAGAAGGGGATTGCATTCGTGGATCCTTGAGGTCCCAGACCTACGAGTTCGCGTAAGATCCATTGCATTCGCGTAAAAGGGAGGGACATGGGGAGGGGTTAATGCCAGTGCTCTTCGTGTTGGCGAAGGTGCTCTCGCGTTCGCGAAGGACAGGACTTGTAAGCCTTCACGTTCGTGAGGACATGGTCATGTTAGCGTAGGCCAAGTCTTCATGGGCCTGGGCCGTTGCCTTCACGAACGCGAGGCCTTTTCTGTGTTCGCGAAGAAGAAGGCAGTTGTGCAGAGAGTTTTAAAATCGGGACTTAGCCATTTTTGGGTTCATTTATTGCACTCTTGGGCGATTTTAGAGCTTCAAAAAAGGAGATATCGACCTAGTTATTGAGGGTAAGTAATTTCTACCTAATGTGAGTTTAATACATAGATTATGGGTAGATTGTAATATATAAATTTGTGGGATTTATGGGTTAGATGAAAAAATAAGGTTTTTGATTAAAATGGGATCTACCCACGAAATTTGTTATGGAACTTAGTAAAAATCATATATTTAAGTTCATGAGGTTGTGGGTAACAACATTTTTTAAAAATTTCCGGAATCCGGGCATGTGGGCCCGGGGGTGAATTTTAGAAATCCTACATTTGGGGTTAGATAATCACTTTAATAGTTGGAATATGAACTTTTGAACATGTATTGATTAATTTATATACCATTTGACCACTTCTGCAATAATGTGAAGGATCTGAGGTAGGTTCCTAGATATCAGTCCGACACATATCCTTGATTCCAGAGACTTCGTCGTGAGTTGCCCTTCTGAGCCCGTTCTGCAGCAACCAAAGTATTTATTTTGCTTGTATTTTCTGTCTACTTCACTTCAGATAGTATCGTAGAATTATTTTGTATATTTCACTAGTTTCTCATACACTTGTGATACCAGGTCTTGGTGATTCATGCTAGTAGACACTTGATGGTTTTTGGGCTATTTTTACTTATCTCACTTGCTTTAAAAATGTTGAGATCTCATTTTTATTAAATTCTTACTTCTTATTTATGCACAAACTAAAAATCAACTATTCCAAATCTTTAAAAGAAAGGTTCATAGAGTTAGTTCACTGTAGGCTTTCGTAGAGGTAACGTTGGGCGCCATCACAGCCTAGAGGAGAAATTGGGTCGTGAAAACATGGTATCAGAGCATTAGGTTCACGTAGGTCTCACAAGTTATGAGCAGGCCTAATAGACTTACAGATCGGTGTGGAGACGTCTGTACTTATCTTCGAGAGGTTATAGGGTGTTAGGAGACCACTCTTTCTTCATCTCCTATTGTGCAATTGATGTTATAAAAGTGTCTGTCTCTTATTCTCTCACAGATGGTGAGTAACGCGCACGACGGATGTTCCAGACCTGGGAGGAGCTGCTCCCCTACTGCTAGAGGTCGGGGGAGAGGCCGGGGGAGGGCAACAACATGAGGTAGGGGACGAGGACGTCTTACAGTTACCCCAGTTATACCACCAGCAGATCTAGTAAAGGATCACATTATTGAGGAGCAGGGCGAGGTGCCTGTAGCAGAGCCAGCCCCGGTAGATTTCATGTCAGCATTGAGCTTTCAAGAGGTTATGGGTTGTATGTTGTGGTTCATGGATACTATAACCCTAGCTGGTTTATTTCCAGCGGACCCACCTACATCTCAGGCGGGAGGGGGAGCACAGACCTCTACTGCTCAGGCTCTGGGGCATGCAGCTGGCATATATCATATCACGGGTGCACTACCCATGGGCGGAGCCCAGCCAGTTGTAGCAACTATACCTGAGCCTAGACCAGCTGCGGCCGGCGAGCTGCAAAAGCTATTAGATAGATGGACCAGGCTTCACCCTCTTGTCTTCGGAGGTGAGCGACATGAGGACCCCCAGGACTTCACTGATAGATGTAGGGACATACTGCACAACATGAGTATATTAAAGTCCCATGGGGTGGTTTCACTACTTTCCAGCTGGAGGGCAGGGCCCGTAGATGATGGCAGTCACATCCTCTCGGTAGGCCAGCAGGTATGACTTGAGATCAGTTTACACGCCTTTTCTTGGATATGTATATTCCATCCACATAGAGGGAAGAGTTATGGTTTCAGTTTGAGCAGCTCCAGCAGGGTCAGATGTCAGTGGCCAATTATGAGGCGAGATTCTCTGAGTGGTCTCGCCATGTACTTATGATACTTTCTATTGACTCGGAGAGAGTACGGAGGTTTATTGCGGGGTTGCACTCAAGTATTCAGGAAACTATGGCCCGGGAGGTTGATATAGGGACTTCTTATCAGCTAGTAGTGGAGATAGCTCAGAGGGTTGAGGGTTACTGTTAAAGATATAGAGAGTAAATGTAGCGGGACAAGTGGGTCCGTTTTTATGAGAGTTTAGAGGTGCCTCGGCTGGGGGCAGAAGTCAGTTTGGGAGAGGTCAGACTAGCAGGCCCACATATCCAGCACCGCCGCCTCCTCGGGTTGCTCGAGTGTGACCCTATTTCAGTGCCATGTCAAAGCGTTCTTACCACCCACCAGCTATTCAGGGTTCTTCCAGTAGGTATTCAGTCCATCAAGGTCAGGCTTCAGGTCAGCAGATCACCGTACCGAGAGGTTGTTTTGAATGCGAAGATCTCAGTCATGTGCGAAGGTTCTGCCCCAGGCTTTGGAGCAAGGCAGTGCAGCAGGGCCAGCAACTCATGATTACAACACCAGCTGTCCGGCCGCCCAGAGGCAAAGGGTAGGCGGGTAGTGGCCGTCCTAGAGGTGGAGGCCAGGAAGGTGGAGGCCATCCATCTACAGTCCAGTCAGGTGGGGGTCGGACAGTCGGCGCCCCAGCTAGGTTCTATGCTTTTCAGGCCAGACCAGATGTACTGGCCTCAGATGCCGTGATCACAGGTACTATTTTCTGTCTGCGGTAGGGATGCTTCGATTTTATTTGACCCAGGGTCTATCTATACATATGTATCATTCATGTTTGCTCATTTCCTGGATGTTCCTCGCGAGTCCTTGGGCACTCCTGTTAATGAGTCCACACATGTGGGTGATTCTGTCATTATGGATCGGATTTATCATTTCTGTGTTGTCACATTATGTGGTTATGAGACTAGAGCGGATCTTCTGTTACTCAATATGACCGACTTTGAGGTTATCCTGGGCATGAACTGGTTATCTCCATATCACACCATCCTTGATTGCCATGCCAAAATTGTTACCTTGGTGATGCCAGAGTTGCCTAGATTGGAGTGGAAGGGTTCGTCTGTCAGTGCACCTAGTCGGATCATCTATTTTATGAAGGCTCGACACATGGTCAAGAAGGTTTATTTGGCTTATTTAGCTTATGTTCAGGATAATACCGCAGAGGCTCTGGCGATTGATTCAGTGCCCATAGTCCGGGATTTCTCTGATCTCTTTCCTTCTGATCTCCTAGGCATGACACCAAATCATGATATCGATTTTTGTATTGATTTGGCTCCATGTATCCAGCCTATATATATCCCACCGTACCATATGGCTTCGAAAAAGTTGAAGGAACAACTTGAGGAGTTGATTGCAAAGGGGTTCGTCAGACTAAGTGTGTCACCTTGGGGTACACCAGTGTTATTTATGAAGAAAAAAGATGGGGCTATGCGGATGTGCATTGATTATTGTCAATTGAACAAAGTTACCATTAAGAACAAGTACCCGTTGCTGCTCATTAATGATTTGTTTTACCCGCTGCAGGGTTCTAGGGTGTTCTCTAAGATTGACTTGAGATTGGGGTACCATCAGTTGAATATTCGGGACTCGGATGTTCTGAAGACTGCTTTTCGGACTAGATATGGCCATTATGAGTTTCTGGTATGGCCTTCGGCTTGACTAATGCCCTAGTGGCATTTATGGATTTGATGAACAAGGTGTTCAGTCTATATATCGATACGTTCATCATGGTCTTCATTGATGATAATTTGATCTACTCGCGCAGCATGAAGGAGCACGAGCAACATTTGAGAGTGGTGCTTCAGACCTTGCGGGAAAAGAAGTTATATGCTAAGTTCTCCAAGTGTGAGATTTTTCTAGATTCTGTAGCATTCTTGGGTCATGTTGTATCAGGAGAGGGTATTAAGGTGGATCCTAAGAAGATTGAGTCAATTCAGAGTTGGCCTCGTCCCACTTCCGCGACTGAGATCAGGAGCTTCCTGAGGTTAGCAGGTTACTATCGCTTGTTTGTGGAGGGCTTTTCATCTATTGCATCACCTTTGACTAGATTGACCCAGAAGGGTGCACCGTTCCATTGGTCCGATGATTATGAGGCGATATTCTAGAAACTCAAGACAGCTTTGACTACAACACCAGTTCTAGTGTTGCCTTCCGGTTCGGGGATGTATACTGTGTATTTAGACGCTTCACGCGCTGGTTTGGGTTGTGTATTAATGTAGGAGGGACAAGTTATTGCATATGCTTCACGTCAGCTGAATACCCATGAGAAGAATTACCCCGTGCACGATCTAGAGTTAGCCGCAATTGTTCATGCTTTTCAGATCTGGAGACATTATCTTTATGGGGTGTCCTGTGAGGTTTACACTGATCATCGTAGCTTGCAGAATTTATTCAAGCAAAGAGATCTCAATTTGAGGTAGTGCAGACAGCTTGAATTACTGAAGGATTATGATATCACCATTCTTTACCACCCAAGAAAAGCAAATGTAGTTGCGGATGCCTTGAGCAGAAATAGAGTATGGGTAGCTTGGCATTCATTTCAGCAGAGGAGAGGCCATTAGCATTGGACATTTAGTACTTAGCTAACAGACTTGTGAGGTTGGCATGCGTTGTTGCCCAGTCGAGTTCTTGCATGCGTCGTTGCCCAGTCCTCACTATTGGGGCGGATCAAGGCTCGATAGTTTGATGATCCGCACTTGTTGGTTCTCAGAGAGACGGTACTACATGGTGAGGCCAAGGAGGTTACTATCGGCGAGGATGTTGTTCTGGGGCTATAGGGTTGTCTATGTGTTCCTAATGTCGATGTCTTGAGGGATAGGATTCTAGAGGAGACACACAATTCTCGATATTCTATTCATCAAGGTGCTACGAAGATGTACCGCAACCTGAGACATCATTATTGGTGGCAGCGGATGAAGAAGGTCATAGTTGAGTATGTTGCGAGTTGTCTAAATCGCCAGCAGGTTAAGTATGAGCACCAGAGGCCAGGTGTCCTACTCCAGCAGATGACTATACCTGAGTGTAAGTGGGAGCGCATTACTATGGACTTCGTAGTTGGGTTGCCGCGGACCTTGCGAAAGTTTGATGTTGTTTGGGTCATTGTCGACAGGTTGACCAAGTAGGCACACTTCATTCCAGTTGTGACTACGTATACTTCAGAGAGGTTAGCCCAGATTTATATTCAGGAAATAGTTCGGTTGCATGGCGTGCTTGTTTCCATCATATCAAATAGAGGCCCTCAGTTTACTTCGCATTTATGGAGAGCAATACAGAGTGAGTTGGGGACCCGGGTAGAGCTCAGCACAGCATTTCATTCACAAACAGACAGGCAGTTGGAGCGGACAATTCAAATCTTGAAGGACATGCTTAGAGCATGTGTGATTGAATTTGGAGGGCAGTGTGATAGATTCTTTCCTTTGGCCGAGTTTTCTTACAACAACAGTTATCAGTCCAGCATTGAGATGGATCCATTTGAGGTTTTATATAGTCGGCGATGTTGTTATCCCATCGGATGGTTTGAGACCGGCGAGGCTAAGTTATATGGTGCTGAATTGGTGAAGGATGCCTTGGAAAAGGTAAAGTTGATTCAGGAGAGACTTCGCACAGCACAGTCTAGACAAAAGAGTTACGCGAATCAGAAGGCGCGTGATTTATCATTCATGGTGGGCGAGAAGGTTCTCTTGAAAGTCTCGTCGATGAAGGGTATCGTGAGGCTCAGGAAGAAGGGCAAGTTGAGCCCAAGGTTTATAGGTCCGTTTGAGGTGTTCAGACGAGTTGGAGAGGTTTCTTATGAGCTTACTTTTCCTCTCAGTCTATCAAGAGTTCATCTATTTTTCCACGTGTCTATGCTCCGGGGTATGATGCCGACTTCTCACACGTCCTAGACTTCAGCACGATTCAGTTAGATGAGAGCCTAGGTTATGAGGAGGAGTCACTTGCCATTGTTGATAGGCAGGTTCGCTAGCTGAGATCCAAGAGGATTTACGCGGTAAAGGTTTAGTAGAGGGGCTAACCATTCGAGGAGGTCACTTGGGAGTCTGAGGAGGACATGTAGAGTAGATATCCACACTTATTCAGCACTCAAGGCATGATTCTAGACCCGTTCGAGGATGAACGTTTGTTTAAGAGGTGAAGAATGTAATGAACTGACCGCTCGTTTTGCTTTCTAGAATCCCGTTCCCCTAAATAAGACTCCTCGTACGTGATTTTACTGTTTTGTGACTACGGTGATGGTTACTTCGGGATTTGGAAGGGTTCGGGTTGAAATCGGGACACTTGGTTCCTTAAGGTTGGCTAAAAAGACTAAGTTTGACTCCGTTCAACTTTTTGAGTAAAAGACCTTGGAATCGAGATTTAATGGTTACAATAAGTTCGTATGATGATTTTGGACTTGGGTGTATGTTTAGATCGAGGTTTGGATGACACGGGAGCATTTCGGCGCCTAATAGTGAAAGTTGGGCTCTTTGAAGGTTTTGAAGTTCTTTAAATTTGGTTTGGAGTAGGTTTTGGTAATATCGAGGTCCAAATGGGATTCTGAGATAGGGAATAGTTACGTATGGTGATTTAAGACTTGCACGAAAAATTTAGTATTATTCTGAGTAGTCTAAGTATGATTCGGCGTGTTCGGAGCGATTTGGAAACTTAAAGTTCATATTTTGATTCAATTTGATTTTGGGGTGTGATTCATGGTTTTGTTGTTGTTTACGCGTTCCGAGAGTTCGGGCAGGTTCGTATATGTTTACAAACTTGTCGGTGGATCTGGACGGGGTCCCGAGGGGATCGGGTTTGTTTCGGACCGCCCAGAGCTAAGTTGAGGAAACCAGATTTTCCAGTTCTGGTTTCCCTCTTCGCGAACGCGGAAGGACCATCGCGTTCGCGGAGAAGGATTTGGACTCTGGGGAATTTTCCCTTCACGATCACGAGAAGGGGATCGCGTTCGCGGAGCCTTGAGGTCCTAGGCCTACGCGTTCGCGTAAGCTCCATCGCGTTCACGTAAAAGGGAGGGACCTGGGGAGGGGTCAATGTTAGTGCTCTCGCATTCGCGAAGGTACTCTCGCGTTCGCGAAGGACAAGACTGGAAAACCTTCGCATTCGCGAGGACCTAGTTGCGTTCGCGTAGGCCATGTCTTCATGGGCCAGGGCCGTTGCCTTTGCGAACGCGAGGCCTGTTCCACGTTCGCGAAGAAGAAGGCAGTTGGGCAGAGAGTTTTAAAATCGGGACGTAGCAATTTTTGGGTTCATTTATTGCACTCTTGGGCGATTGTGGAGCTTTAAAAAAGGGGATATCGACCTAGCTATTGAGGGTAAGTAATTTCTACCTAATGTGAGTTTAATACATAGATTATGGGTAGATTTTAACATATAAATTTGTGAGATTTATGGGTTAGATGAAAAACCTAGGTTTTTGATAAAAATGGAATCTATCCACGAAAGATGTTATGGAACTTAGTGAAAATCATATAATTAAATTCATGAGGTTGTGGATAACAACTTTTTTCAAAATTTTCAGGATCTCGGCACGTGGGCCCGGGATGAATTTTAGAAATCCTACATTTGGGGTTGTATTCACTTTAATAGCTGAAATATGAACTTTTGATCATGTATTGATTAATTTATATACCATTTGACTAGCTTTGGATTGTTCGGCACCGAGTTGAGAGTTTAGAGTGAATTTGAGGCCGGAAAGTAAGCTTTGAGACGAGGTAAGTCTCTTTTCTAACCTTGTAAGAGGGAATTAACCACATAGGTGAATCGATTAATATGTACTTCTATTCGGGGAGGGGAGGGAGAGGGGGCTACGTACGTACGAGGTGACGAGAGCCCGTACTTAGATACTAATTATGCTTGTGTCCGGGTAGTCTAGGATCCATACCATGTTATACTTGCGATGTGTGCACCCTACTTGTTATCTTAATTGCTTAAATCATGTTGGAACTAGATAAAGAAATTTTAAAAAGTTAAATTTCACTTACTTGAACTCTTGAATGAGGCACTTTGACTGTTATTTAGAATTAGTGTTATTTTAAATATTTGCCTCTTAATAAATCTTGAATCGGCTGTTATAAGTATTTTTCCTTTTCGTGGAGCAGGCCGAATGAATCGGTTGAAAATAGATGCATCTATGGTTTGTGTCGTTCGACCCTCGGCAGTGCACATTTTAAATATTTTTATGTTGGATCGGGCCATACGACTCTTAGCATAAATTGCGCGTAAAAAATCTTTGGAACCAATTATAATTGATATTGTTTCATTGCCTTGAGATATATATTGTTAAATGATGAAAATAAACTTGGGATTTACTATTAAAAAAATGATTGTTTATTATTTTCTTTTATTTAGTTTTCAGCTATATTTATGTAATTCATGCTTAGTTATAATTTTGACATTTTATTGTTAGCCCATAGTAAGTGTCAAAGTCGACCCCTCGTCACTACTTCTTCGAGGTTAGACTGAAAATTTACTTGGTACATGTTGTTTATGTACTCATGCTATACTTCTGCACTAATGTGCAGGATCTGAGGCAGGTGCATCTGGATATCAGTACAACGCGCATCCTTAATTTAAGAGACTTTGCGGTGAGCTGTCCTTCTGAGCCCGTTCTGCAGCAGCCGAAGTCTTTCTTTTACTTGTATTTTCTGTTTACTTCACTTTAGACAGTATCGTAGAATTCTTTTGTATATTCTACTAGTTTCTCATACACTTGTGACACCAGGTCTTGGTGATTCATGCTAGTAGACACTTGATGATTTTTGGGCCATTTTTATTTATCTCACTTGCTTTAAAAATCTTGATCTCTCATTTTATTAAATTTTTACTTCTTATTTATGCACAAACTAAAAATCAATTATTTCAAATCTTTAAAAGAAAGGATCACAGAGTTAGTTCATTGTAGGTTTGCCTAGCGGCAACGTTGAGAACATCATAGCCTATAGGAGAAATTGGGCCGTGACAGAATATTAGTGTTGATTCCCAAAACAAACAAAAAACCTACTCTAGTAATTATTATTTGAAAGGTGAAATATTTTTTTCTCTAGTTACACTCTCCCTCGTACTCTACGTGAGGATTTAAAGAAAATAAATATTTTAAAAACTTATAATAAAATATGATTCGATTATCTTATTTTCTTTTTGTGTTATTACATTTTATTTTCATGACTTGCATTATTATATTTCTGCTTTATTTGAGTCGAGCGTATGTCAAAGACAATTTATTTACCTTCACAAAGTAAATCGAAGATGTATATATACATGTTACCGTCTTCAAGCTCGTATATTATTGTTGTTGTTAATACAACATTCAAAAAAATGTGTTAGATAAAATGATAAGTCACACTGAGTAATATGAAAAGTGCATCACATCACACGAAAGGTCACATGGTTAGCACAGTAAATCCCATCACACTCAACAAATCCCTCTAATTTCTGCCAAGAGTATAATAATCTGTTTGGCCAAGATGTAAAAATCAGTTTATTTTGAAAAGTATTTTTTTTATAAGTGTTTTTTCAAAATTACGTTTTGCGAGAACCTATTTGTATTTGACTAATTTATTTAAAAAGCACTTCTGAGCAGCAATTAGTGTTTGGCCAAGCTTTTAAAAACTGCTTCTAAGTGTATTTTTTTCAAAAATATTTTTAAAAAAGTGCTTTTGAAAAGAAACTATTTTTTTCTGCTTCTCCGAAACTGCTTCTGCTTCTAACTCAAAAGAACTTTTTTTTCCTCTGAAAGTTTGGCCAAACACTTCAAGTTTTGGCTTGGAGAAGCTTGACCAAACATGCTATAATACATTTCCTTGTATATACTAGGTGGGATTGGCCCGGGCACATATAAGATTAGAGCGTGTTTTATTTCGTTGTACACTCCTGAAAGTATAGTGATGTTTACTTGCTAATGGGTTGAGAGTTAAATTGAGTTAAATCAAAGATAATGAAATTGTCCTTGATCTACATTGCAGTAGAATACAATTCCAGAAATTAAGAGGTCAATATACTTATGCTTATAGTTATTCAAACAACAAAGATAAGTTGGTTTCGCACTCCTTTAGCTTTTTTGGTGCAACTATGCCTTCCAAATGTAAGTATTTTTTACAAAGGTATAAAAGAATATCTATAGTGCAAAAAGCAAAAAAGAAGAATAAGACACCTATAAATATTGCAAAACACCAGAATAAGCACACTATTAACTTAGCTGACAGATAAACCATTCGGTTGCATTATAAATCCTGCTATTAGCACAAACATGGCCAACCATTACACATCCATCATATGTCTTTGGAACCATCTGCGCAAACTATAGTACAACCTGCTATGCTCTTTCTTTCACAGTTAGAATCGTGAGTAGTTGCCGTTGGAATATACTATTAACTATGCGGTTTAGACATAATATTTTGTTTTATTCTTTATGGAACAATTATATATTTAATTTATTCAATTCAATAAAGTACTATTGTAAATAGATCATTTGTTACATGTGTGTCCTTTTAGTTATGTAGTAGACAATTTAGTGTATGGAGTCTTAGCTCATGCACGGAAGATTAAATTGTTGGTTCTCATAATTAATAAATTTTGTTCACATTCAAAGATATTATTGGACAAAATATCTTGATGATTGTAGCACAAGATTATAGTATAATTTGTCTTGATTATGGGAGTGGTTTTACTCTGACTTCTTGTGCTAGTATACTCAGTGTATATTGAACGGACCAAGTAGAGAAAAGATATTTTTGTACTGAATATATAAAATATTTTCTCTAATTCATTAAATGAGCTTATACTCCTAATCTTGATATAATTATTATGATCAATTTAATTTGTTTATTGTTTTTATTTATCAAAAGGTACGACTTTATTCCGAGCTAGTGTCTGCCTAGTAAATTGGACAATAACAAATAACATTTGTGAATAATAATTAGTTGATAGAATCCTTGACTCGATTTTGAATTTGATGATAACCCTTTATATAAGCTTATAAGTTTTCATGTGAAAACCCGGCCGGTGAATTTTGTATCCGTCACATGAAATAGTTTAAGCGGAATTGTAAAGGATGTAATTAGTTGATTAAATTAAATTTTCAGTGTTTTATTTTGATTAACTGGTATTTGAGATCTTAACATGGGGAGTTAAAATAAGTGTTATTGAATTTTCTAAATTCATACTGAGGAGTTCAATTGCAGTTTTTTAGTGGAATAAATTGCAATTAATTATAGTAAGAATTAATTCATGTTAATTTCGAATTAATGCGATAACTGGTAGCCTCTTATTATTTCTGTGGTCCCTGCTATACCTAGTAAAAACCTGGACAAGACTTGGGTAAAAAGTGACTTGGGAGAAAAGTCATTCGTTAGAGTTAGAGTAGGATTCTACTTGTTCAAGTAGAATCCTACATGTTTTTGGAAGACAATTTTCGGCTAAAAATAACTCTACTTAAGGAGGACGAATTTCACCTAATTACTTACTTTCAGAGTTGTATTATTTTTGCCCACCCATAAGCAAAATCGTCCAAGGTTTTATTAGGCATATAGCAGAAGACTGCAGCCCTGGACTCTTGTTGTTTGGAAGCTTTGTCCAACGATTTCAAGAGGTTAGTGGTTCTAATCTTGTGATTATAGCATTATCTAATTTACATATATTAGATGTGTGGTTTGTTTGGTTGCTTTCGCTGTGCATGTTCTAACCGTTCCTAACTGCATGGTGGTAAAAATAAAGTTGATAGCCTAATAGAAGTTGTTTTTCCCTTAGGTAAACACTATTGTAAAAAGAATATAAATTATGAAACATATGTTCTTTGTTACATGACAATCGTATCTCTTGGATATATCAGATAAGGTTTAGATGTGTATATTTTAAATATATTAGATAAGAATTCAGCAACATTGTAAATTCAAATTCCCATAAGTCATAGGTCAGTTAGGCTATTGATGCATTGGTTGCTATATATAATCTATCTACAGCCGTGGTGAAAACTCACCCAAAAGGCTTTACATTTTCACTTCTGCTTCAATCTTGATTTGGTTTCAAGAGCCAATTTTTGTTCTCTCTTCCTGGCACCATGACTATCTCTAACCAATCCACTGCTAATTCCGCTACAGTTCAACCATCTTCTTCCACATCAACACACCTTTCCATTATTGATTCCAACTCTCAAACTGTGAGTCTTCCTAGTTTACCAATAAAACTTTATTGGGACAACTATTACCTTTGGCAATCCAATATTTACTCTGTGTTTGAAGCCTTCAATTTGGAGGCTCATCTTGACGGATCTGACATTCCTTCTCCCACCATTGCTACTTCAAATGCAACCACTTCCGAACCTACAACTAATCCAGCTTTCAAAGCATGGAAGAAAAGAGACAAAACTCTCCTCCTTTGGCTCAAAACCACCATTACCCAATTCATCCTGCCACATATCATGCACATCCGCACCACTTATGAGGCTTGGTCCTACCTTTCCAACCTTTATCAATCCCAATCTTGTGCCCGAGTTATGTAACTTCGCCATCAACTTCAAACTACGACTAAGGGCTCTTCCTCTATCATGGAATATGCTGACAGGAAATGCACCATTTCCTATAGCCTAGCCCTTGCTGCACGTCCTATCACGGACGAAGAACTCATGAGCTCTATTTTGTTCGGTCTAGACTCTTCATATGGCCCTTTTCGCTCAGCTATTAATGCTCAACTTGAAACCCTCACAACTGATTCTCTTCTTGGTTTACTTCTCCCGGAAGAGGAAAAACTTGCAGAGGAACACAAAGCTTTTCAACTTCAGGCCAGTGTCCTCTCTCGCCAATATCCTAGTCGTCCTCCATCCACCGGAAAATCCAACCAGCAGTCACGACCAAACAATGGCCAAAGACCCTTTACTCGGCCAAATAACAACCCTTCTCGTCCTAATAGCCGTTTCTCTCCTCGCATTATCTGTCAGATTTGTGAGAAGCCTAACCATCATGCCCGAAATTGCTACAATCGTCGCAACATTGATGCTTATCCTCCAAACATATCCTCTAACCACCCACAAGCCAATATGGTCACTCCCTCAACTAATACAATCTCTCCTACTGTTATTGTTGAAAATTCATGGTTCATTGATTCCGGTGCAACTAATCATGCTACGTCAGATTTGTCTCAACTCTCTATTCACACGGGCTATGATGGTGACGAGCAACTTGCTGTAGGTAATGGCCATAAACTACCTATTCATAACACAGGCTCCTCTGTCCTTCCATGTCCAAATCGCCCTCTCCATCTCAATGGCATTCTCCATATTCCTTCCATCACCAAAAATTTATGAAGTGTCTCTCAATTTACTAGAGATAACAATGTTATTATGGAATTTCACCCTTTTTGTTGTCTTGTGCAGGATCTTCAGGGAAAAATATTGCTTCGAGGGACAACTGATCATGGCTTATACCGTCTGAATGGTGGGGTTCCTTTTGTCTCCTCCAAGTCCTCCTCACCCATGGCTCCTTGCATTTTTGTCTGTTCTCGTGCATCGCTCCAAGCGTGGCATTAATGTCTTGGTCATCCTCATGAGCAGCTTTTACGTCGTTTAGTATCTACTTTTGATCTTCCATTATCGTCAAATAAAATGTCCAGTATCTGTGGATCATGTCAATTAGGAAAAAGTCATAGGCTCCCTTTGCCTTCTTCGTCATGTCGTAGTTCATCTCCCTTTGATTTGGTGTACTCTGATGTTTCTCCGCATCTCTCAATTAATGGAAATAAGTGATTTGTTCAATTTCTTGATGACTCCACAAAATTCATTTGGATATTTTTCTTGGCGACTAAATCTCAAGTTCTTGATGTCTTCAAATACTTTCATAAAATGGTTGAAACTCAATCGGACATACATTGCTCGCCATATAATATTTGACGAGAACAAATTTCCTTATCCTCACTACAACACCTCCACTTGCAGTTCCAGTGAAGATTCACAGCTACCATCCTTAACAATTTTACAGTCCATTTCAAATTCCATTGACTCAAATATCAACTCACCATCTCAGATCCTTCCTCCACACCCTCCCTCTCCTCTCACACTACCTACTGAAGCATTGTCCACAACTTCTCCACCAGTAGCTTCCCCAACAGCTTCTCCCGTGCCAAACACCTCAAATACCTCTACTGCTATCTCAACTCACCTTCCTCTACCGAACCCTCCTCCCACGTATTTCCGGCCAGCAACCTCCTCTACTCACCATATGACTACACGAGCTCAAACAAATTCACTTAAACCTAAAGCTCTTGTTGCATCTCGTCGCCCTATTCCAGCCTCATCTTCTCTCCCCAATGAGACAAAAACTTACAAGCAAGCTGCTTCCTCTCCTGAGTGGCTTCGTGCCATGGATACAGAATATCAAGCACTGCTTTGTAACCGCACCTGGACACTCACTCCTTGTCCCCCAATGTAAATGTGGTAGGTTGCAAATGGGTATATCGTATTAAGCGTCGGGCTGATGGCTCCATTGAAAGGTACAATTCTCGCCTAGTTGCAAAAGGCTTTCATCAAGAAGAAGGTGTTGACTTTCATGATACTTTTAGCCCTTTTGTGAAACCTTCTACTATTCGGTTTGTCCTCTCTCATGCCATATCTAAAGGGTGGGTTCTCAAGTAATTGGATGTCAATAATGCATTCCTAAATGGTGATCTTTCGGAGGTTGTTTATATGACTCAACCGTCGGGCTTTGTTGATAAGTCTCGAACAAATTTTGTATGTCGTCTGTCTAAATCTTTATATGGTATAAAACAAGCCCCCGCGCTTGGTTTCTCAAGCTCAAAACCTTTCTCATCTCACATGGGTATACATCTTGTTACTCAGATTCATCCCTCTTTGTTCGTCATACTATATCTTTTTCTACCTACATCTTGGTCTATGTTGATGATATTATAATAACGGGTAGTGATCCCTCATATTTATCCTCATTCACCAAACCACTTGACCTTTAATTCTCCCTTAAAGATCTGGGACATCTCTCTTTTTTCTTGGGTGTTGAAGTTAATCCTATAGGCTCTAGGATACACCTTTCTCAAGCTAATTACATTCGTGACCTACTCACTCGATTCAAGATGACTGACTGCAAACCTTCTCCTTCTCCAGCGGACAGCATTATCCAATTAAGCAAACATGGTGAAACCTTTGTTGATCCTTCTGTATATCGGAGCATTGTTGGTGCTCTTCAATATGTGACCATCACCCGACCAGAAATATCCTTTTCTGTGAGTCGTGTATGTCATCATATGCACAATCCTACAATGGATCATTGGAAAGCAGTGAAAAGAATTCTTCGTTATTTGAAAGGTACCCTTACATATGGCCTCTCCATCACACTATCCACTTCTTCCTCTGTGCATGTTTACTGTGATGCGGGATGGGTTGCTGATCCTGATGATCGACGTTCTCATCATGGTTTTGCTGTATATTATGGGTCTAATCTCATCAGTTGGTCATCGCGGAAACAACAAGTAGTGGCTCGCTCTAGTACCGAAGCCGAATATCGTGCCATTGCTTTTGCCGCATCTGAAGTATCCTGGCTAACCGGTGTTAGTAAACTGTATTTGTAGAATAATTTTGGAGATAATAAAATAATATTCAAACAGAAATGTAAACGAAATAAAAATCAATTCGAGCCCACTGAATTCATAGTGTTTCCTTAAGGAATTTAATTCCCTCCTAGTACCCAAGGTTATGGATTATTTCCTCCCAGGATAGAACGAATTAAACACTGGTGTAGTGGTACTTCAAACACCAGTGTTTCAGCGAACACAAAGTTCGGTAGCAAATCACACTTAATGTTGCTTTCTTTGAAGTTAAAATATGCAGAAGAAATGAGGAGAACTCAGAAATTCGTATGGAAAATCTGAGAGAATGGACTTGTATTTATAGCGACAGTTGGGCTGAAATCTGAAGAGGTGCAACTCTTCAGAACGACTGTTTTTGCAAAACGGCCATGGCATAAATACCATAATAAAAAAGGAAAATTGAAGAGGGTAGTTAATTTTCTGTTACAAAAACAGAAAACTGAAAATTGGATAACTGAATTGGATTAATATTAATATTTATTTTAATATTAATATTATGTTATTAAAATAAATATTTAATAACATTTCTGTTAATATTTACTATTAACAAATAAATTTGGTCCAAAAATTAATCAATCGATCGATCATTTGACCAAATCCAAATCCAAATCCAAATCCAAATCCGAATCCGAATCTGAATCCGAAGCCGAAGTCGAAACCGAGCCGAGCCGAGCGAGCGAGCAACGACGACGGCGGCGCGAGGCTTGCCTTCTTCTCAACTCTTTATGAGCTAGAAGAAGAGCAATTATTTATATAACCCATAAAAAACCTTTTCCTCTTCTCATATGGGACAATCAAGGAGGGAAATTCAACTATTACTCAAATCGTGTACAATTCATGATGTACATTAAGCATCCCAACACACGAGCATAATCCAATTGTTATATGTTTTGTCCTTTGTTCTTTGTTGATGCAAGATTTACGTCAATTGGAGTCTTTGCAACTTTAAAGCCCAAGTGCTTGAATTTTTCAAGTACTGTCTTAATATAATGAGATTGTCAAAATGCCAGACCTTGAGAAGTCTTACGGATCTTAATTCTCAGAATTAAATCAGCAACTCCCAAGTCTTTCATATCAAACTTGCCAGTTAGCATATGCTTAGTCGCATTTATGCTGACAATGTCATTACTCATTATCAGTATATCATCCACATATAAGCAAACAATGACTATGTGATTTGGAACATTTTTAATGTACACACATTTATCACATTCATTTATTTTAAAACCATTTGACAACATTGTTTGGTCAAATTTCGCATGCCATTGTTTGGGTGCTTGTTTTAGTCCGTAAAGGGACTTAACAAGTCTACATACCTTCTTTTCTTTACCTGGAACCACAAACCCTTCAGGTTGTTCCATGTAAATTTCTTCCTCCAACTCTCCATTTAAGAAGGCCGTCTTAACATCCATTTGATAAATTTTAAGACCATAAATTTTAGCTAACGCTACTAATGTTTGTATGGACGTAATTCTTGTAACTAGAGAGTATGTATCAAAATAGTCAAGACCTTCTCGTTGTTTATACCCTTTGACCACAAGTCTTGCCTTATATTTGTCAATAGTGCCATCATCTTTCATTTTCCTCTTAAAGATCTATTTAGAACCCAACAGTTTATTTCCCGGAGGAAGATCAACCAATTCCCTGTATGGTTGTTCAATATGGATTCTATTTCACTATTGACTGCCTCTTTCCAAAATAATGATTCCGAAGAAGACATAGCTTCTTTAAATGTTTGAGGCTCATTTTCCAATAAGAAAGTCACAAAATCTGGTCCAAATGATGTAGACGTTCTTTGACGTTTACTACGTCTNTTTTAATGTTTGAGGCTCATTCTCCAATAAGAAAGTCACAAAATCTGACACAAATGAAGTAGACGTTCTTTGACGTTTACTACGTCTTGGATCCTCCTGATTAAATGTATTTTCTTTTTTTTCTTCCCGAGGTCGTTTATATCCTTCACCAATCGACTCACATTCCTTTTTATACGGATATATATATTTTCAAAGAACTCGGCATTATCTGATTCTATAACCGTATTATTATTAATGTCGGCATTTTCTGATTTATGAACCAGAAATCGATATGCTTTACTATTGGTAGCATATCCTATGAAAACACAATCAACGGTTTTTGGTCCTATTTTTACCCTTTTGGGTTTAGGAACTTGCACTTTTACCAAACACCCCCACACTTTAAAATAATTCAAGTTGGGCTTCCTTCCTTTTTATTTTTCATATGGAATGGATTGTGTTTTTCTATGGGGTACTCGATTTAGTATTCGGTTAGCTGTAAGAATGGCTTCCCCCCACAAGTTCTGTGGCAAATCAGAACTTATCAACAATGCGTTCATTATCTCCTTTAATGAACAATTCTTTCTTTCCGCAATTCCATTGGATTGGGGCGTGTAAGGGGCCGTTGTTTAATGAATAATTTCATATTCTAAACATGTTTTTTAAAAAGGAGATTCATATTCACCACCCCTATCACTTATTATCATTTTGATTTTCTTGTTAAGTTGTGTTTCAACTTCATTTTTGTATTGCTTGAATGCGTCTATTGCTTCATCTTTACTATTGAGTAAGTAAATATAGCAATATCGAGTACTATCGTCAATAAAAGTTATGAAATACTTCTTGCCACCGCGAGATGGTATTGACTTCATGTCACAAATATCTGTGTGAATTAAGTCTAAAGGATTTGAATTCCTTTCAACTGACTTATAAGGATGTTTAACAAACTTAGATTCCACACATACTTGACATTTTGATTTGTCGCATTCAAACTTAGGCAATACTTCCAAGTTAATCATTTTTCGCAAGGTTTTATAATTGACATGACCCAAACGTACATGCCATAATTNCTTGTAAGAATTAAGTATAAAAGATTTGAATTCCTTTTAACTGACTTATAAGGATGTTTAACATACTTAGATTCTACACATATTTGAAATTTTGATTTGTTGCATTCACACATAGGCAATACTTCCAAGTTAATCATTTTCCGTAAGGTTTTATAATTGACATGACCCAAATGTATATGCCATAATTCATTTGACTCAAGTAAGTAAGACAAAGCTGAAATTTTATTATTATTTTCAACAATCATTACATTCAACTTAAAAAGGCCCTCAGTGAGGTAAATTTTCCTACAAACATTTCGTTCTTACTTATTACAACCTTATCGGATACAAAGACACATTTTAAACCATTCTTAACAAGAAGTCCAGCAGAAACTGAATTCTTCCTAATCTCGGGAACATGAAGGACGTTGTTCAAAGTCACCATTTTGCCGGAAGTCATTTTGAAAAATATCTTCCCACATCCTTCAATCTTGGCCTTTGCAGCATTTCATAGAAAGCGTCTCTTCAGGTCCAACAGGAGCATAAGTAGCAAAAGCTTCTCTAACAGCACAAGCATGACGAGTGGCTCCAGAATCAATCCACCACTCTTTAGGATTTCCCACCAAGTTGCATTCGGAAAGCATGGCACACAAATCATCAACATCGTCATGCTTTTCAACCATGTTTGCTTGACCCTTCTTCTTGTCTTTATTCGGAGCACGACACTCCGTAGATTTGTGTCTGGTTTTCCACAGTTGTAGAAATTTCCACTAAATCGCTTCTTGCTTGGGTTGTTTTTCGGTCCAGAAGACTTCTTCCTCTTTTTGTTATATTCAACAATATTTGCTCCCATTATTGTTGAGTTTCCACGGCCTCTCTTGTCAACGGCTTTATTGTCATCTTCGATTCTCAACCGAACAATGAGATCTTCAAGGGACATCTCCTTGCATTTGTGTTTCAAATAATTTTTGAAGTCCTTCCACAATGGAGGCAACTTCTCAATCATTGCTGCTACTTGAAAGGCCTCATTGATGACAAGACCTTCAGCAAGGAGATCGTGAATAATCACTTGCAATTCCTGGACTTGGGTAATAACAGACTTGTTATCTACCATTTTATAGTCCAAAAAATTTTCGGCAACAAACTTCTTCAACCCGGCATCTTCAGTTTTGTATTTCTTTTCAAGCATAATCCAAAGTTCTTTTGACGTCTCCACGCCACTGTAGACGTTATACAAAGCGTCCTCCAGTCCGCTAAAAATATAATTCTTGCACAGAAAATAGAGTGTTTCCACGCCTCAATCACGAGAAAGCGTTCATTCTCTGGAGTTTCATCGGACAACACAAGAACATCTTCCTTGATGAACTTCTGGAGACTTAGACTAGTCAAGTAGAAGAACATCTTTTGCTTCCAGCACTTGAAATCAATCCCAAAAAAAATTTCGGGTTTCTCCGCCGGTGCCAATGCTACCGGTGTTGTTTGGCTCGTTGAGGCAATGGAAGTTACCATCGGAATAACTTGGTTTCCGTTGTCATTCGTCATTTCTGTAAAAGAATGACACAAACGTTAAAATCATGTAGATTTTAATCTCCAATAGAGTAGAAAACCACAAAGGTTTTACTCTCCAGAAACAGTGAGTATAACACTAATACATAAAATATATTAAATTCCTTAAGCTTGTTAGTAAACTGTATTTGTAAAATAATTCTGGAGATAATAAAATAATATTCAAATAGAAATGTAAACGAAATAAAAACTAATTTGAGCCCACTGAATTCACAGTGTTTTCTTAAGGAATTTAATCCCCTCCTAGTATCCAAGGTTATGGATTATTTCCTCCCAGGATAGAACGAATTACACACTGGTGTAGTGGTACTTCAAACACCAGTGTTTCAGTGAACACAAATTTCGGTAGCAAATCACACTTACTGTTGCTTTCTTTGAAGTTAAAATATGCACAAGAAAGGAGAAGAACTCAGAAATTCGTATGAAAAATCTGAGAGAATGGACTTATATTTATAGCCAAAGTTGGGCTGAAATCTGAAGAGGTGCAACTCTTCAGAATGGTTATTTTTGTAAAACGGCCATATCATAAGTGCCATAATAAAGAAGGAAAATTGAAGAGGGTAGTTAATTTTCTGTTACAAAAACAGAAAAGTGAAAATTGGATAACTGAATTGGATTTAATATTAATATTATTTTAATATTAATATTTTGTTATTAAAACAAATATTTAATAACATTTATGTTAATATTTACTATTAACAAATAAATTTGGTACAAAAATTAATCAACCGATCATTTGACCGAAGCCGGAGCCGGGCAAGTGACAGTGACGACGACGGCGCGAGACTTGCCTTCTTCTCAACTTTTATGAGCTAGAAGAAGAGCAATTGTTTATATACCCATAAAAAATCTTTTCTTCTTCCCATATGGGACAATCAAGGAGGGAAAATCAAATATTTTATTTTTCTTTGTATTTCCTATTCACCCTATTTTAAGCATTAATAACCTAAAACTGCAACAAACTGCTTAAGGAGCTCCAGTTACCTTGCCCTCCTGCTCCAGTAGTTTTTTGTTACAATATCAGTGCTATTTATCTCACAGCCAACCTTGTTTTTCATCAACGGTGGAAACACATTGAAATTGACTACCATTTTGTCGGAGAAAAGGTTGATCGTGGTCAACTTTCTGTTGGGTACATTCCTTCCACAGATCAAACAGTTGATATATTTTACCAAGGCTCTAAGCTCCTCTCGATTTTCTCAGTTATGGTCCAAGCTCAATGTCTCTAAACTCGACATGAGCTTGCCGGGGGGTGTTAGATGACCATCGTCTCTCTTGGATATATCAGATAAGGTTTAGATGTGCATCTTTTAAATATATTAGATAAGGATTCAGATTACACTGTAAATTCAAATTCCTATTAAGTCATAGGTCAGTTAGGCTACTGTTGTACATTGGTTGCTATATATAATCTACCTACAGCCTTGGTGAAAACTCACCCAAAAGGCTTTACATTTTCACTTCTGCGTCAATCTTAATTTTCTGAAACAAGTCAGCAGTTTGAAAACAAGAAAAAATTTAATTAACATAATGGAGCCCATCTTCATGGATGATATAATTCAAATTTTAAGCACAAGTAGTGAAGCCAAATAACCAACTTTTAAGCATAGCACAGTAGTCATAGCCCTTTGTGATAATAATGGTCACTAATTTACTATAACTATTGCGGGTCATACTAAATCGATAAGTGTAGAAAATTTTTGTTGCATCAAACTTAGATCCTTTATACACATATTAAAAATATATGGTAGCTATGAAGTTCAAAAATCTCCGTAGATTATCGCTTTATGTGCGTTGTTATCTCATAGACAACGTAGTCAGCCAACTTTAGCTACGTGTTGCTATATAGAAGCGCGGGAAAATTTATCATAGCACAAAAAGCTGATGAAAATACCTAACTGCTCTCATGTCGGCAAGCAGGGATATCGACGGTCTCCTATATATATTGTAGACTGAAATGACTAAAATACTCCTTGGTCGGCAAGCATGTCGACGGAGAGCTGCTTCTGCGCTCTTCTATATAAGTAGATAGAATAGCACATATATTTACAGGAAAAACTTTGAGTTTTAGTAATAAAGGATGGTAATTAGTGAAATTAACGGCACGGGCATTTGGTCTAGTGGTATGATTCTCGCTTAGGGTGCGAGAGGTCCCGAGTTCAATTCTCGGAATGCCCCATTCTTAATAGATTTGTTTTGTCAGTTTCTAACCAGAATTCCTCTTTTTGGGCTTTTGGCTCATCTCAGTTTTGAGACTGAAGCCCATCTATATCTCTAGATCGATTCGCTCGGACTTTGTCAATCTCTACTTTTGCCATGCAAGTTTTTCTCTCTTTTAAATTTAGAAAAATTGGAACCCTATAAGAACACATAAAAATAATTGGTAATTTTTTAGCCTTACATTAGGTTTGGCAAAGATAGCCTCAAACAATTAGCATTTTATAGTCAAATTTTAAGAAAACTACTCTCTTATATATTCTTTCTGAAAAAAGAATTACTCGCTTATTTTGGCTTCCCTCCCCCTTTCTCTCCTTGTATTTCTTCTTCTATCTCTTCTCTTTCGCTCTCATAGTTTAGAAAAAATTCTTGCAATTATGCAAAAAATCAGTGGGATGAAAAAGTAAGGTTGATCTCACATCAGAGAAAATCAGAAGCAAAAACTAAGAGAGAAAAAATATATTTCAACTTTTTTTTTCTTCTCTCTTCTTTTTTATTTTTTTTGGTTGGATTGAACGAGTGGGTGTGATTTAAAATGGTTGAAAATACCTAAACGAGGCTATATACAAAATTTGAGCAAGATTAGAAGTGAATTAGACTGGTTTCAGGTAAAATATCAGACCTAAAAATCCAACTGTGACATGTGTATATCACGTTGTATATCCAGACAGGTTTTTAAGGACATCTGTGTATATCAGTTTGTATATCATGTACACAATACAGTGTTTTTATGGACGCTCGTGTATATCACAATATATATCATATATATATAACAAAAATTTTCATGGATATACACTGTTACACATGATATACGTAACATATCACTGATGTACATAGAGATATACACGGGATACAATAGGGGATACACGTGTGGAGTCGTCTTGAACTTGAGTTTTCAATCTAAAATGTGTTATACAAAAATAAAATTTTAATATATTTGTTGATATAATTATTTATATGTTATACACAATGATATACAAATAATATATCTAATTCTCATTTTGTATAGCAAATATATTAGTGTATGTCCACAAGAAACTATGTGTTATACACTGAAATATACAAAGAAAAAAAAATATCTTTTATTTATATTTTGATATACAAAATAAATTTATATATATTTTGATATACACTAAGAATAAAATAAACTTGTAATATATATATTTGGTATACACATTATTTGATGTGTTATACACTGTGATATATAAATAATACAATTATTTTCGTTATGAAATACATTGATATAGAGATAAAAATAAATTTTAAATAATTTTATTTATCATTTTATATTTTAGATAATAAAGAAGGGAAATAAAATTTTAATATATATATATATATATTTTTATTATTTATAAAAAGAAGAAAAATAAAGTTGTGATATATATATTATTGTTGTGATATACATTTATGGGCTATTTGGTCTCAATATTATAACTAACGCTATTTCTACCAATTGGGTGAGTACATTGTTACACTATATCAAAACCATAATTTAATTTATTAATAACTAATAAAACCAATAAAATAAATAAGTAATTAGTTGATTTTCCAGAATTAATCCAACTAGGATTAGAAACAAAAAGAAAAAGTAAATTAATCCAAGCATTATGAAACACGTCTAGTAGCTTACAGAAATTCCCAGAATTCACGAGAAGAGAAAAGGAATTAGTGCCTACGTACTTCTCCGAACAAAACAGCAATCCAGAACTAAAGGAAATAAATCTTTCGAGTTATACTTACCACGAATTCAAATTAATTGGACCAATAAAAACCATATGCTAAATCGTTAAAATAAAACACCACCAACAATACTAACTTTTACTTGTTGAGTTTACACGTTGAAATAAAATGTATTGTTGATGATTTTAGGAATTAGATTTTATCATAATTAATATCAGTTGAAGTTAGAAGTTTCACGAAAATTATACCATGTTTACCCAAGATCTAGGGGTTGGCGGTAATCCGCACGGCCATCCAGATTTAAATAAAGATATCCTTATTCAGGAATAAGAATCAAAATATACAAAGATTTATTTATAATTGGGTAGCTGTATGGTAAATTCTTTTACCCGAGCAAGGGGCATGTCGAGACAGTAATACATACTCAAATTGAGCCCATGTGTCTAGCGGTATCTAACTGCTTTAAGACCATTGCGCCATTGGTCCTTTAACGGGCTTTGGCGGTCACACGCAGCTTGCTAGACGTAGCAACTAAGGCAAAGCCAATAAGAGCAGTACTAGGTCTGACTGTACCACCATCTCAGAACCAAGCT